>JAJJKT010003296.1:0-16006 GCA_023805755.1 Eremoplastron rostratum | reverse complement strand
AATTATTTCATATAATTTTAATTCATTTTACATAAATTTAACTTTATTTAAATAATTATCACTAATAAAATAATTATTAAATTTAATTCATGAAATTTTTTAAAGTCCTTCACCATCTATATCATAATCCTCATCAGGCTCAATGTCCTCTTCTTCTTCTTTTTGATTAAGGTTAATATTATTATCCTTCTCATTTCTATTAAGTTCTTTATTTAGAATAGCATCTCCATCCAACAAATTATATAAATCCATACAATTTCCAATAATTATATCTTCTTTACATATATAAAAAATTTCATTAATAAATTCATCTTTTTCAACAATTTGAATAGGCCAAAGATCTCCCTTACCAATATAAAGTTTTAATTGGGCATCTGATTTAATATCTATTTCTTGTCTAGAGCCAGCAATTGACCTTGAGATTAATTTTCTTAGAGCTGTGGTAAAATTTTTTTTATTAATTAATTTCTCTTCATCAATTTTTGAAAAATATTCAGTAATATATTTTTTAGTTTCTTCCGATATTTCAAGCTGATAATCAGGAAGAATATTTTTTTTCATGGCTTTCCAGCAGAGGGACTCGAAATGCTCAAAAATAGAGACTAAAGAATCTATGGTAAATACTTGATTATCGCCGAATTCTATCGAATCTTTAAACATTTTTATTAATTGAGAATTAAGTATAATATATTCTGGTAAATTTTCTATTATTTTATAAATTAAATGATTTTTTTCATAATTTTCTTTTAATATTTCATTCATTAATATTTGCAAAGAAGCAAAAACGTCATTATGGAATTTAATATTATTATTATTTTCTAATAATTTATTTAGACTATTTTTTTCGTTCTCTGTTAATTCTCTTTGTTGATATTTAGTATTATAGTCAACTAAAACTGTGCTATTTCCTCCTCTGAATCCTTCATATAAATATGTAATGAATTTTATTTTATCCTTTTTAAATTTTTTTATTCCTGGTAAAATTAGTTTACCCAATTCTTCTTCGATGAATTCATAATTATATACTATATCATTATAATTTTTATAAATAATTTTATTATTGTCACTCAAAATATTTCTCATTGAAGTAGTTTGGATAAATTCATTAAAAGCTTTATATATATTTTTATCAATATTAATAATTTCATCACTAGTTGCATCTTGAATAAATACTTCTTGATCTAATTGAGAGACATAACTATTATGTATTCCGCTTAATATATTATTTCCTATAATAATATCAATAAAATTATTTTGCCAGCCGATTAAATTTTGGTAGGCTGCAGCTAAAAACATTCCGCCATCTTTATCGCCATCATCGGCTAAAAAGTAGCATATAGGCAAGTCTATATTCATATCTAAAGGCTTTTCTCCCTTTTCTAAATCACGTAATAATCGACATTTATATTTGACTGATTTTTCTTTAATTGCATCCCAACTGGTAATAAATGGAGTTATGAATTCTTTGGTGAAATCTTGTGTGCTGTCGATTTTTGATGGATTCATCTCGTTATATGTTTCTAATATGTTATCTAATTCTTCTTTCAATTTTAGTTTTTTCCCATCTTCTCTGCTTATTTTAAAAGAATATATGTTTAATAAAGTATTAGATAATTTATTTATATTCTTCAAACTTTTCATGCTAATTATATCTTGAGTAAAGTCATCCTCTTTTTTTATTAAAGTGTTTATTAAAAAGTATTTTTGTTCATTCTCTTTTGATGATTTAAATTTAGCTACAAAAGTATTATAATTTTGGATGTTTGAAACTGTATAATATTGAATGTCGGGATATATGTTTTGGTCATATATTGACGGATCATAATTTCCAAGAATTATTTCTTTCATACTTTTTGGATCAGATTTTAATAATTTATCATTCATATCTTTATATTCTTTATTCAAATTTTTAATCTTATCTTTATCTAAGATTATTCCGGTAATATATTTATTTATTTCATTCTCAAAGGCGCATGATTTTTCATAAGTGGTGGCATCTTCAAATTTACTTATTAATTCAATTAATTTATCAAATATTATATTTATAAAAGTTTGAACATTTTCAAAGCCTAATGCATTTAAATTATACTCTAATAATTCCCAATCTTTTTTCAAAATATTAAATAAAGTTTGAGGAAGCAAACCATCAATTAAAAAGAATAAAATTTGCTGGTCTGAAATATTTCCTAAAATTTGACTTCCGAATAAATATGAATATAGAACAAAATGTAAAATTCTAAATGAAATTATATGAATATTTCGAATCGGATTATTTTTTTCTATATCTTTTATATCTGAAAGATTAATTCCTTTTTTAGGCTCTATTACATTATTATCTACATATTTAGCTTTGAAATCTTTTAAAGTTGTATGAACAAATGAATTAAGCCATTCAGCCGGCCATGGATTAAAACCATAACTTTTTGCAAAGTCAGTCGTGAACCAAACATAATCTTCTTCTTGATAAAATACTCTAATATCTTTTTTAGCAAATATGTGGTCTTGACCTCCTATATCATGCATAAATGGGCATTTACTTTTATCCACTGCAAAAGTACAAGGAGGAACTTCATAAAAGAATCCACAATCTTTACAAACATAATACCCATTACCTCTTCTATTTTTTGCTAATTTTTCTTCAATATCATAATATGATTGTGCAAATAAAGTTTTTGTCGGGAAACTCCCTGGAATATAATTATTGTTAATAAAATCATATGTATTCTTTTTAAGTATTTTATTATAAAAACAGTTTTTATTCTTAAATTGCGTATTTAAAATGAATCTAAAAGAATATAATAGAATTTCAAATTCCTTCTGATTTATGCCTTTATCACTTATTTTTTTATTAACATGTTGCTCAAATAAATCATTATTTAATAAATATTTATAGAGATCTTTTCCTTCATTATCAATGTTTAATTTATCTTTTGATTTATTATATATATCCTTAATCTTTTTTACAACAGTGGCTTTATCATTTCCAAATAAATATGAAATAGTCTTATTAACAAGTAATGAATATAATACATCAAAATTATTATTATAATATTGCTCATAGTTTACTTTATCTGGGTCTAATTTTTGATATTCTTCGAAAATATTTGGGGTTATAAAGCTTTCTTTAAAAATATATTTTGGCTTATTTCTCTCCTCCTGTAATATAGGCAATAATTCTTTATAAATAGTTATTTTTCTTTGTTCGAAATTAAAATTCTCAAATTGCTCGAAATTTTCGAATTTTTTACAATACAATCTCCAGATATAAAGATTCCTCATTTTTCTTATTAAGGCATTATTTTCGTCTTTATCGTCTAAAATTCGGTTAATTTCGTCCCAATTTATATTATCTAATTTATTGAAATTAATTTCTACATAATAATAACAATAAATTTTTATATAAGCAATTGAATATAATTTTAATAAATTATTTTCATTTTTATTTTTATTTTCGTATAAATATTGGATGGATTTTTTTAGATATTCCAAAGAAATATCAAGAAGTAGTTGCTCACAACATTTTTGGTTTAATTCATTTTTATTTTTATCGAGAATAGATTGAAAATAGGCTTGGCATTGTCCTTCTAAGAAATACAATAAAATTTCTTTAAATTCTTGAGAATTTATATTATTGACTATTTTTATTAAATTTTTGTATTTCTGGTATTTATCATCATCCAAATTCATGAAATTTTTAATTAAATCTTCTTTTTTGTCGTTTTCATTCGCAATACTTTCAGGCTTTAAAAATTTTAATATTTCTGCCAAAAATATTTTTGATTTATTTATTAATACTTTATTCTCAAAGAATTTTTCGACTAATTTTATCCTAATTTCTTCTATATTTATATTTCTATATTGTTGTCTATAAATAAAGAACATTAGATTGATATATTCTTCATTTTTATCTTTGAATAACTCATCCAAGAGTTTTATTAATTCTAATATTTTATTAAATAAGTTATTAAAATTACTTTCGTAAAAAAGTACTGATTGATCTAATATATTATCAATAATAGTTTGATAATTTTTGAAAAACGGGTCATAATCATTTTTGAAAGCTTCTCGTATTTTAATAAGATTTCTAATATTATAAATTTCTTTACTATATAAATAAAATTTCTTGTTAATTCTTTGTAGACTTGCTTCGATCGAAGTAAGTGAATAAATAAATTCCAAAAATTTAACTTTATCTTTGGTTAGTTGAATACTATGTAAAAGAATAGCTCTTATTAAAGATTCCAAAATATTAAAGAAACATAAATTAACAGTTTTTGAATGTTTTTGACTTCTATAAGATATTTCATATTTTATTTCGTTTTTTTGCATAACTTTAATCATTAATTCCTCCAAGTTATCGCAATGCTTTTGCAATTCAACAAATACATCGAAAAGAATTTTTATATCTGACACATATCCTTGAGCAAATAAAATTACTTTTATGAATTCTTCCTGCGAATAATTAAAATCATATTTGTGATTTCCCAAATCGCTTAATTTCATTTTAATAATAAGCTTGAAAAAACTTAAAATTTTTGCATTTATTTCATATTTGACATCCTTCTTTTCTAAATATTTACAAATAAAGTAAATCAAATAATCTTCGAAGAGGACTTTTTTAATTTCTTCATCATTTTGACTAAATATAAATTTTAATAATTCTTGTTTATTAATTTCTATTCTTATATTTTCCTGATATCTTTTCATTTTATTATTATAATCTTCTTTCATTTTTTCAAGCTCATTAATTTCCTCCTCCCTATATATTTTTCTCATTTTTTTTTCAATATTTAAATATCTTGAAGCAACTCTATCATTTATATAGATAGTCAATAAGTCAAGCGCAGCTCTACTCTTAGGAATTTCTAGCCCGTTATATATATTGACTTCATTTGCATTAATAATCATTTTAGGAGCTGTTCCTATAAACTCAGTTTTATCAAAGTACTCATTTATGAATTTTTGGAAAAATTCATTTTTTACAATTAAATCAAAATGAGAATTATATAATAAAGTATTAAGAAAACAATCTTTCAAACCGAAATAAACTATTTTTAATAAATAATTACAAAAAAATGAGCCCAATTTTGAATTAACAACTTCAAAAAAGTCAACATCATTTACTTCGATAATATCCGAAGTAAAAACATCATCAATTATACCCTTAACAGATTGCCCTTGGAGCTTTATATTATTAGTTAATAGTTGCTTTATATATTTACTGTTTATTATTTTTTCGGCTATTTCACTAGTGAAGTTCCTCATATTTAGAGTTTTTGATTCGTTTAGAACAGTGTATCTCAAATAATTCAAAACTGTAAATATTTTTTTTTCTATGAAATCTGAGCTTTCCATATACTCCTTAGCTAAATCTTGATTTTTCTTTTGAATTATTTGTAAAATATTTAAATTTTCTTTCCCTTGTAAATTATCTATGAATATTTGATAAAAGCTATCATCAATAAATGGAATATAATCAGGGATTATTTTTTTCTTTTTGATTTTTCCCATTCTTTGCTTATGAATTAAAAATATAATTATTTTATCATCCAAATTTTGGATTTCTTTATGGAAATTATTAATTACATAATTTATAGAATTTATTTTATCAAGATATCTCTCAGTAAATTGCAAAATTAAAATTTTTTTGTTTACATTTGTGAAAGATTTGAGCAAAAATATTAAATCATTTTCAGATTTAATAGATTCGATCATACCAGTTATTACATGCTGAGAATTAAATTTTCCAAATTTATTTTCTATTTCTTTATTTTTTTCAAATAAATTTCCACTTACTTTGCTGAATGTATAAATAACATTTCGTCTGTATTCTAATTTCTTGAAAAAAGATTCTAAATTACTATGATTTGATTTTTTATATATATCCAAAATTATTTTTTTCAATTTATCATATTTTTTCAATTTTTTTTCGAGAATTAGCATAGCAGCAATAATATCCTGGCAAAATGTAGGCACTATCTTCTTTAAAATTTCTTTATTCATATTCTCTTCATATTCAGGGCCTTCTTTATTGACCCAATTATCTTGGCCGTTATCTTTTTGCTCTTCTTCTTCTCTATTATCATCTTTTTTTTCTTCATTTTTTTTATTCTTATTTAATTTATTTATTAAATCATTTTTTATTTTAAAAATTAATCCTTCGATATTATGTCTTTTACAATTTATTAATAATTTTTCTAAATCAATCTTTAATTTATTGTTTTTATTAAAAGTGGAAATTAAATTAAAATAATCAGAAATATTTTTTGCTATAGCAATATCTTTTGCTTCTAATAGCATATTAAAATTAACTATATGTTTTTCGAATCTATTTAAAAACGGCGGATCTAATTTTAAATTTTGAACTTGGTTATTATCAACTATGACAACAACATGGAAATCTTTATTTACTTCAGAGGAAATTTTTGCTAATTCAAATGCAATTCTTGCATATCTTTTATCTCCCATAATAGTAAAATTCTGATTGAATAAATCATATAAAGAAGGATATATCATATCCAAATTTCTTAAAATTAGAACATTATCAGTTTCCATTATATATTTAATTTTATTCAAAATTTCCTCACTATATCTTCCTAAATCTTTGGTATATTTCGTCCCTACTAATTCAATATATTTTTTCCCCAATGACTCCAATAAATATTTTACTATATCACTTGAATCACTCCCCTCCGAAATTAGCATTAAATATCGACTATTTCGGTCAGAAACATTTTTTTTTATAGCATCTAAAACAGAAAAGCCTTTAGATATTTCAACTGTCTCATCAAATTTATCTGCATATAATTTTTTGAAAATTTCCTGAATTTTAGCATTTGAATTTTCTAAGCCTCCAAAGTTCCTACTTAAAGATAATAGTCCAGTTTCTGTCAAAGTTTTATTTTCATTTTTATTTAATTCATCTTTTTTAGAAATTAATTCCCACATTGATGTTTTAATTAAATTATAAAAGTCTCTGTTACCATGGAAATCCTTATTTTCTTTTATAGTATTTTTATTAAATTCAATATATTCATAATATGTCTTTGCCAAGGTTTCGAAAAAATCTTTATATTTATTAGATAAATCCAAATCAAGTGCTTCAGCAATTGAAATTGCAGTTTCTTCTAAATCTTTAGGATCATAATCAGTTATAGATAAATTTAATGCACGATTTATTTTAGCCGCATCCAAACGCCAATTTGATATACCTAAGAAAGGAACAGAATCTTTTTCATCCTTTTCTAGTAAAAAGTGAATGACTTTTAATGGATTATTTATTGATCTTTCTGCTAAGCCCATTTCGTCGAAAAATACTAAATTTATATTAATACTGTTAGGGTCCTTTTTTTTAGCTTTTAAAGCTTTTGCAAATACTTGCTCGATTCCCTCAGCTGTACTTGTTTCTGAGCCTTGATAATAATATCTATATAGTTTACCTCTATCTCTAAACATTGCACTTTCTGAATTTTCACCCTTTAAAGTATTAAATAATATTTGGAAACTTAAAGATTTTCCTGTTCCTGGTTTTCCTATGATAATAATCGGTACAGTATTTTCTATGCAAACAAAAGTTGTAAATAAATTTTCTCTTAAAGCTCTATTAAGAGCAATTCCTTTTCCTTCTTCTATTATCATTTCTCTAGTTATTCTTCTAATTTCATACTCAGGGACTTTTAAAAAGCTTACTTTATAAAATTTATTTAATCTATTTACTAGTTCTATCCTGTATTTTTTTTCATTGAGTCTTAAATAATAACATAAATATAATGTCATATTTAGACTCCATTTCATTCGATCATATCCTTTGCCTTTGAAATATTTTATGAAATATTCTATAAATATTCCAAATCTCCTTATTTCTCTCATACTTACTGATGATTTGTCATATATTTCTCTGATGTAATCGTGACATATGGATATACATTCGATTGTTTCATTGATTAGATTATTTAATTCGTTATCCTCTATATCTTTTACTATATTATTTTTTATTTGTGATAAAATTGATATGACAGTATTTTTAATATATTTTTTTTCATCTTCTGCTTTAAGTGAGCCGAAATCAAAAATAAAATTGAGTAAGGAATGAGGTAAAGGATTTACCGTATAAACTAAATTATTCAATTTATTTTTCTCTTTCAAATTATAATATACTAATCCACTCTCTCTCATTTTTTTATTTATAACTCTATAAGGATTACAAGCTCCTAAAAATACAAATCTTTCATCTATCTTTTTTCCTAAATAAGTGTGATTGCACATAATTTCAGTAATTAACCCAAGTGAATTACAAGTATTAATTTCATCAAAAAATATCCAGATTTTTTGGTCCTGATTTTTATCCTTTTCTTCCTCTGCTACTTTTTCTATAAATTCGACTATTTTTTTATCAGTTGTTCCAGCATGAATTTGTAATCTATGCCAATTCAAAACGCCTTGGCCATATAAAGTGGCTAGCATTTCAAGCAATTTTGTTTTTCCAACACCTGTTTCTCCCATTAATATTACTGGAATTTTTGCTTCGATATTCAATAAAATTCTTACCATTTTGATAAAATTATCTACAACAAAAATATAATTTCCTAAATTTTGGCATAATTTTTTAATATCAGCCTCACTCATTTTATTTAATGAGAACAAAATTTTAATTTGCTTCAAAAATTCGTCATGCTCCATGTTTTTATAATCGATTAATTCTCTATGTTCATTTTCATTTAAATTTTGAGAATTCCAAAGCTCTTTTAAATTTTGATATTCTTTTTCATTTTTGTCATTATTTGTAATAATACTCAAAGAAGCACCATCCATATTAAAGAATACCAAACTAGGCTTTATTTTAGCAAATGAAAATATCTCTTTTTTTTCATCTTCATTTGCTAATTTCTGAATTCCTTCTTCATATGCTTGCTCTTCATCATATTTCCCGAAAATTTCAATCGATTTATTTTGGCTCAAAAGCACGCCATCAAAAGGAGAAGCAGTGAATACTTTTGTTAAAGATATAAAATTAGAAATAACAGAAATTCTTGCTTTTTCAATCATAGGCCCTTTACCATCCTCTTTTAATAATTCATAATTAAAATAAGGGCTAATTGTGAATTTTTTAAATTGAATTGATAAAATTTTAATAAAATTCATTTTCTGATAATAGCTTTGATTTTCGACATTAAAATATTTGTTTATTATTTCTTCACATTCCTTCGCAGATTTAGTTATAGGAGAATCTAAATCAATATTTTTTCTCCCTATTTGATTCGAATCATAATAAGACAAAACCTCAGCAACAATTGCTATATCTGAATCATGGATATATTGTGCCCCTTCTTTTAATCTAAGAGGACATAATTTTTCAATATAGATTTTTTTGAATAAATTTAATAATTTGAATTTTTTATCAAATTCTATGAATCCGTTTGGGATTTCTATAATTATATGGATATCATGTCCTAAATAAGATAATTTTTCATTTGAATCTAAAAATCGCAAAATTACCAATTTAAATAATATTTCATTCATTAAATCGTCATTATCTGTCTCAGATAAATCCAAATGCAAATATATATTTTTAGCATTTTGTATGTTCAAATTTAAATTTTTTAAATTATTTATAACATATTCCCGAGAAAAAGAACCTCCTATTGGTAAATATTTATATTCTCCGTTATTATTTTTTACTTTATATTTTATTTCAGTTGTTTTTCCATATCCTGAAAATATGGAAGAGTATAATTCTATTTTTTCTAGTTCTTCATTTTTTTTATCAGGCTTTTTCAAAAAATAATTATTGAAAATATTTTTTTCAGGGATTAATTTTTCCAAATCTCTAACAAGTCCAGAATCTATTTTTTCATATAAAAATAAAATGCAAGAATTAATTTGATTCTTTTTCAATTCATAAAGCTTCTTTAATTTATCCACTAAATCTGTTTTTGTTGAAAGCTCTAAACATTCCATATTTGATATAATGAACAGAATAGGTTCTTCGCATAATATAGCTCTATTCAAGAAAGCCTCAATTTTTTCTATTGAAGTGTCCTCATTACATAATAATAAAGTATTTATAATAGGAATATTTCCTGTGACATTTTGATAGATGGTTAAAATATTATCAATTAAATCATTATTATCACCGACTTTGGTTTTTCTATATAACCCAGGTTTTAAATTCAATTCTTGCAAAACTCTGTTTTTACTATATATATTTTTAATATTAATTTTATTTTCCTCGAATAATTTTTCTAAATATAAATTAATATTTTCAAGCTCTTTCAAATTGTTGTCATATGCATAAATAATTTTTGGATTATCAATATTTTTCATAGTAACCGAGTTTATAAGATCAGAAAGATCAGGAATATCTTTTTCCTGATTTTTTGTTTTTTCATAAAGTAATATGAATTGTTTTCCATAAAATAATCTTAAATAAGGATATTTAAAATATCCTTCTTTTATTTCATTTTTAAACTTCTCATTAATTTCAGTATATTCTTCTATAATTTTTTGCAAGTCTTTATTTTGGTCTTTTTCATAAGCTTTACCATCCTGTATTTGCAGTGAAAAATCTTTTATATGGAAATACCCTGATTTTAAAAGACTATTTAAAGTTTGGTTTAACTGCTTTATACTATCAATTAAATTTACAAATTCTTTTGTTAATTTTGCTTTATCGATAACTTTTTGGTCTAGCTCATTTTCATTTTTGATAAAATTAGCATTCGAACTTGATAATAATATTTTATTCCTTAATTCATCTAATTCATTTAAATTTGCTTCATATTCTTGATTTCCTTGTTTTTTATATTTTATTGAAGAAACAAAAGAATTTTCATTTTTTTTTAGAGTTAATGAAGAATCTTTCAATAAATTGTTTATTTTTTCGATAGTCATTTCAGGATTTTCATTATAAGATTGGTATAATTGAATTATTTCACCGTATGATTTAAGATATCCATTTAATTTAATCGCTATATCTTTTTCTTTCTCGAATTCCTTTTTAAATGATACTAAAAAATTTTCATCTGATTTTATATTTTTATTTTGAGTGAACTTTGTGAAAAACATATTTATATAAATTAAATTATCAATATCAGAAGTCTGCAAGTCAATTGATTCACTTTCATCAATAAATTCATTCAAATATCTGATATCAAAATTTTTTTCTTTTATTGTTTTTAAAAATTGAATTGATTTTTTTTGGTCTACAAATAACTCGTAAAAAATTAATAAAACTGATTCTTTTTCAATATTATAATCATATTTGGCAAGAAAATCTTTAGCTTTTTTTATATCTTCTCCACTCACTTCTTTGGACTTAATTGATTCTGTTATTTTTACTAAATTATCCATAAACCCTGTTAATTCAATTCCTGATAAATCACGAAATGAATCAATTAATTCAGTTATTCCTTGTAATATTTTTTGTATTTTATCTTTCCTAGAAAAATTATTCAAATCGTTTAACAAATCATTTTTTATATAATCATTTTTTCCTAAATTATCAAATTCTTTTTCGATAAATTCGATTTCTTTTTGCCAATCATTTTTAGGATTTTTTATCGCTTTCATAATTTGTTCAATATTATTTATTTCAAAAAACGGTTCTTTGGTTTCTTTTTGTTGTATAATTTTTGTTAAAGTTTCTTTAAAATTATCAACTGTGTCTTTATATATTTTATCTTCTGAAAAAATACCTTGATTATCCTTATTTTTAATATATAAAGCCATAAAAAGACAAGAATTTTTATATTTTATATTTTTACTTTCCTCTTTTGCTTTTTCATAATTAAAATCATTATTTCCTTCGAATATATTTCCTTTTTTAATTAGTTCAGAAATATTCTTATTTTTTAGTTCCAAAATCTTTCTCTTAATTAATTCTATTATTTTTTCTTTAGTAAGGCTATAAAATGCTGTATAAAAGTCTTCTATCATTCTTAATTCTTCAAATATTTTATCGCATATATTTAAATTATCTTTTAATTTTTTATATATTTTATCGGCTTCTTGCTTATTTTGTGTAATAACTATAATTTTTTTATAAAAGCTGTCATCATTATCATTGTCTCCCATTAAATTATTTACTATATTATATTGCACATCATTATTTTGCAAATCATTAATAATTTTATTTTTAATTATCACACTATTAAATAAATATTCTCCTTGTTCTATATCTTTATTTTTTAATAATTCATTACATTTTTCAAAAAATAATTTAAATAATAAAAAGGCATTTGTTTCTTCTTTTTGATAAAAATCTTTTTCTGTCATAATTGCGCTATTTAATTGGTTCAAAAAGAAAAGCAAAAATTGATTATTTGGTGCAATTAATAATAAAGATATTAATGATTCTGCATTACCTAACCCTTTTTTGTTTTGTTCTAAAAAGAAATTAATAATAAAATTTTTTATTTTTTCTGTGATTAAATTCATTTTTTTATTTTTTAGTAAATAAAGGAAATATTTGGATGGCAAATCATAATTTATTTCTAAATTCTCTATAACAAAGGCTAAATCTAATCTGCAAGAATCATTTATTAAGAGCCAATTGTCAAATATCTCGAATAATAATTCTTCCTGTTTCTCATCCAAGGCTGTATAATTTATATCTCTGATTTTTCCATTAATTAATAAAGTAAATTCCCTATCTATGGATTTAATCGGAAAAACATCGAAAAGACTTTTAAAATCTCTTATCTTTTTCATTTGGTCAATAATTATATTATAAAATTTTGTCTGCATTTTTTTATTTTCTGAAAATATATCCCATAATTTATTGTCTTGTATTAGCTTAATATTATTCAAATAATTTTCATCTTCATCTGTGATGCATATATATTTAAATATTTCCGAATCTCTATTATTACTATTTTTAAAATTCGGAGAATAATAATAGATATCTTGCGAAGATAAAAATTTAATAATTTCATTCGATTTTAAACTTTTATTTTTAATTAAAAAAAGCCCTTTTTCATGAACTTTATTATAAAAATTTTCTAAAAGTTTTACCTTTATTCTTTTGGTAGTTAATATTCCTATTATATTATGCAATTTACATAATTCATTTAAATCTTTATTAGAAAAAACATTTAACAAGTCTTCAAATATTTCTTCATAATTAAGAATTTCATAATTTTTATCTTTAGTTAAGGCAATTATATCAGATAAAACAATAAATGTTTTATCTAAATCATCTTTTTCATCTGGACTTTCTAAACTTAGTTGATAATTTGTCGATTTCCAGCGTAACACTTTCGCATTATCCTCCAAAATTTTTGTAATAATATGGAAATTTTCTTTAACAAAGACTAAATTGTCATAAAGACTTTTTGATAATCTTATTATAAAATTAATCTCGTCTTTTTTCGAACAAACAGAGAGTAAATTTTTTTTAAAATTATTAGCTTCTTCTTCGTTTTTAAAGGATAAATCTATGAATTTTATTTTATTGTCATATAATAAATCCAAAATTCCTGATTTAATTTCTTTTTCATATTTTGATTTCATTAATGTCAATAAATAATTAGTATCATAAATACTATATAATTCTATAAGAAGATATAAAAATTTCGACTTTTTTAATTTCATATTCAATTTATCAATATCATCATCTGAGACATAAAAATTTTTATTTAATATATTTTTATTTTCTTCTTTATCTTTACTTTTCCTTATTTCAATATTTTCAATGTTTATTGGTTTTATTTTAAGACCACAACAATATTTAAAAAAGCTCAGCATTTCATTTGGCTTTAATTCAATAATTTCGCATTTATATATCATATCTAATAAAGCTTTCAATAAACTAGATTTAAATTTTTGATTGATTTCTTTTTTTTCGTCGAAAAAACAGGATAAATATTCGCGAATAAAAATATGGGAGGGTATATCAAAAAAGTCATTTTTCTCATAAAATTTTAAATTACTTGAGTAAAAATAAATATCATTATAGGAAGGCTCTATTTGTGTATTCATAGAATTGTTGAAAAATTTATCATTTATACTTATTGTTAATTTACTAATTTTTTTGTCTGAATATACATGGTAAATATTAAGTTTGACTGGCTCATCTTTCTTTGATAAATAATCGGCCTCATGAATAACTTTGCAATTAAAATAATCAACTTTTTTCTCAAAAAGCCCACTTTCTTCAAAGGCTTGAATTTTCAAATATTTTTTATATTTTTCTTTGAACATTAAAATGAAAAAGGCATTATATTTGTACTTTTGATTTATTTCAAGACTTTTTCGGGATTTTAAAAATTGTTTTAATTTATCTTTTTCTTCTTTTTTTATTTTATTAAGATCATCTATTCCTTTTTCTTCTAATAGAAATAAATTTTCGCCATTTATATCTAATTTTTTAATTGATTTATATGAAAATAATAATTTTATTTTTAGAAATATTGAAACGTCTTTTTTATTACTATATTCTGATATAGTAATATTCATTATATTTAAATATCTTTTCAATTTATTTTTCTCCTCTTCTGAAATATTATCTATTTGCTCTATATCTTCTCCTTTAAGGGATAATAATTTTTCTCCAGTTAAATCGAAATTATGAATGGATTTATCATCAAAGCCTAAATTTACTTTCAAAAAATCAGCCACTTCTTTTTTTGTGCTTTTATCGGTGAGTTTAACATTTATTTCCTTTAAAATTTTAATAAGGCATTCTTTTTCTTTTTTATCAAGCTGTTCCAATTCATTTATATCTTTTTCATCTAATAAGAACAAGGTCTCTCCATCCAGGTCAATTTTTTTTATTTTTTCTTCTTTTAAATTTAGTTTTTGCTTTAAAAATATTGCCACTTCTTCTTTACTACTTTCAAAATTTATTTTAATTTCTTTTTCTGTTTCTGGTTCTGTTTTTGTCAGTGACTTTAAATTATTCACAAATTCCTTTAGTCGATTTTTTTCTTCTTCAGAAATTTCAAATTCATCTATATCTTCAGGGTTCAATAAATAAATACTGGCCCCATCGAGTTCTAATTCTTTTATTGATTCATTTGAAAAATTTAATTTTATTTTTAAAAATTTAGCGACTTCTTCTGAAGTACTTTTTTCATCTATAATAATTTCTGTCTCTTGCTTCTCTGTCTCTATTTCTTTAGTAATATCTTTATTAGTTATATTTGTTTTATTTTTTAGTTCTTCTATACAATTTTTGAATAGTTCTTTTTGCTCTTCATTTAATTCTTCTATTTCTTCAATATCGGTTGGTTCAAATAAAAATAGACTTGGGGCATCTAATCCTAAGGATTCACAAATTTCTTTAGATATTTTGCATTTTACTAATAAATATTTTTGAACATCTTCTTCACTACTTTTTTCATCAATGGTAATATCTTCACTAATAGGCTCTTCTTCAACTTTAAGTGTTTTAAAATAATTAATATATTTCACTATTTTCAATTTTTGTCCAAAATTTAATCCTAATTTAATCATTCCCTCTTCATCTAGCTCAATTAAAGCCTTTCCGTCTAAATTATTTGTTTCTTTTTTGAAATTGAGGCATCTTTCTAAAAAACTCTTAACTTCTTCAGCATTAGATTTAACTGTAATTTTTTCTGTAATCTCGCCCTTTGGCTTTAATTTCTCTTCATTTTTGTTCAAGAAATTCTTTATTTTAACCCAACTTCCAGATTTTATACCTAATGATTTATACTCTTGAGCTGAAATATCTAATAATATATCTCCAGATATATCTTCATCTATTAATTTCTTTTTTACTTCTTCAGATATTTTGAATTCTTTTTGGAAATATGAGGCTATTTCTTCCTTTGTAGAAAAAGATGAAATTTCTTGTGTCATTTGATAAATTGAAATAATTGAAATTCGTTAATTTTATTCTAATGAAAATTAGTTACAATAATAATGATTTCAAAACGATAAAAATAGATAATTACAAAAAATAATTAATTAATTTTTTACCTATTTTATAATTAGCTATGTTAATATTATAACAAAATTCATGGGGATTGGGGATTGGGGATTGGGG
>JAJJKT010003295.1:0-17164 GCA_023805755.1 Eremoplastron rostratum | reverse complement strand
GAATTTATTGTTTATTTTTTATTTATAAATTTTTTATATTAAGGAAGATGAAAGAACAAAATTTATAAGAAAAGATTAATATTTTTTTCCAATTATTATTGAATTTAAATGAAGTATAATAGTCTCTATTTTTTCATCTTTTAAATAATCTCCATTTCTCTATCTACATTTTTATAATAAAAAATTCCCTTTCCTTCTTTTTACATTATTTACATCTCCTTGATATATATCACCATTATTATATAAAAAATAACTTTTAATTCAATTTTATCATTTTTACAGTCTCCTTCGTATCTATCTTCTAAACTAAAATATAGAATTCCTTTTCTTTCCCATTTACCTCCTTTCCATTCTCCCTCATACTTATCTCCATTTTCATGATTTTATGAATAAGATAATAAATGATTTTTCTAGTTTTAATGAAATAAATAATAAAAAAGAAGAAAATGAAAAGAATAATATTTTTCTGCATTTAAACAAAGAAATATTTTTTTCGATCAAAAATAATTTTTTAAAGACATGAAAAAAATATTGTTTTTTTACTAATTTTATAATAAATATAAAAAATAGATAATTGTTTTAATATTAAGCTATTTTAAGCCATAATCTTATAATAATTTATATAAATGAAAGAAGGGAAAGATAAGGTTTTTTTTATAACCTCGAATCAATCCAAATTAGATAAGCTTGTCGATTATAAAGTACAAGAAAAAAATGGTGTTTCAAATTTTCAAAATATTTATCAAGAAACAATAAAATATAGGAGAGAAGATTTTACAACATCAGTTTTTTCTTTTGAAATTCTTCCAAAAGAGTTAAAAGATAAAGATAAAGATAATAAAACTAAAAGGTATAAAACAAAAGTAAATCTCAATTACAAAAGAGATACTTTTGATGGATTAGTACTTTTTAAAGAAAATAAAAATAATTTTATATATGATTTGGAATTCCAAGAAAAAAAAGGATGGACTGGAAGTACTGCCCCTCCACCGGCTATAAGATTTTCTAAAATCGAGCAATTAAAACTATTTAATAAAGTTCTGAAAAAAAAACTTAAGGTAAAACAGGCAGACAAAATAAATTTAAATTTGATTTTAGATTCACAGGTTTATCTTCGTGGACAAAAATTTGATTTTGATTTTTATTTAGAAATTCTAAAGTCGTGCTATTCACAAAATGAAGTAAAAACTTTGTTGATGATGTTTAATTTGGCAAAAGTTAATCTTCCAGAAAAAATGAATCCAAATGATTATTCAACTGTTTTAGGTTTAATTGAAAAAAAACCAAATTGTATAACTAAATTTTGTAGCGAAAAAGATAAAAAAGAAAAATATTTTAAATCTTTCTATTGTATATTATTATTTTTTAGGGCTAATTTTGAAAAAGATAAGGTCCAGACTTTATTAAGCAATAAAGATTTATGGGAATATTTTAGAGAAATACTTCCAGAAAAATATGAATTTTTCCCAAATATAAAAGTACCTGATGAACTTATTTTAGAATGTTTAAAGCAAAAAAATATTTCATACAATAAAATTAAAGGTTCTCTTTACTTTGGAGGTTCTATAGAAAAAGTATTATCAATTATTAATAATAATTGTGATATTATTGCTAATTGTTGTTTAAGCGAAAATCAGAAACTAATAATGTCAGAACTTGCAAACCCAAAACAGAACGATGACTTAAATAAAATCATCGATGAAATTAAACAAATTTTAGATTATCAATTAAAGAAAAAAATAATATTTATCATATTTGATGAAGAATTTTGGAAGAATTATATTCATTTTAATGATAAAAAGAATCTAAAAAATCTAGTTTTAATAAAGAAAGCTGTTTTACTTTGTTCAAAAGCAGATAAAGATTTAAATTATGAAAAGCTTGCACTAAAATTTATTATTCATAGTACTGGATTACTTGCTATAGAAAAAGGAGAATTAAAAAATGAAGAACTTCTTGATTATATTGAAAATGATGATATATATTTTAAAGATAGAACTTATGAATCTATAAATATGAGACCTCTAACAATTCTTAAAGGAATAGACTTAGAAAAAGCAGATGATAAATTTTTTGAAAAATGGAATAATTCTAGTATTTTTAAAATTTATTCATTTGTAGGTTATGATTTTAAGAAAGCTGTAATTAACAAAATTGAAGATATGAAAGATTTTGGAAAATTGCTAAAATTATTTGATTATAAAGATAAAAATAAATTTGATAGAGAAACTGCTTCCTTAATCCAAGAAAAATTTAAAAAACTTATTAAAACCTATAAAATAGAGACATGTCCAAATTTCATTCAAGAAGTGGCCTTATTTATTTATATAATAGATCAAAAATATAGAAATATTAAAGACTTCATGGAACGTACTATTGAAGAAAATATTCGTTCTGTTAAAACATTAACCGATGTTTATTTATATTTAGCTTCAAATTATAAAGATATTTCTCAAGAAGTTATAGAACGTATAACTACATATTTTACTAATAATAAAGAGAATTTAAATGGTGAAAGTATATTGTTTTTATTAAAAAAATTGCAAACTAAGCATTTTATCAAATCAATTTTAAATAAAATTAATAATTTTGCAATAAAGGAAGAAGAAATTTTTAATCAAGAAAAAGAAGTTGATTCTTTTAAACTATTAGATGGAATTGAAAAAGAAGAATTATTGAAAAAATTTCCAGAATTATATGAAACTCAATATTTAGATTTGACTGTTAAATTAAGTGGGGAAATTCTAAATAAAATAACCACAGGAAATATAAAATATAGTAAAATATATAGTATGTGGGTAGGAAAAGGAAAAAAAGAATTATTGAAAGAAAGATTAAGTATAATATTATTTAATAATATAGAAGATGTTGAAAAATGTATGAAATCAATTGAAGAGAAATTTAAAATTATTATAAAGGAAAATGGTTTCTTGAAAAAAATAAATGGAGTACTTAAAGAATTTTATGAAGTTACACATCAAGATAATATTAAAAAAATAGCAAATTTAGAAAAGACAATAAATACAGGAATGTTAAATGATATTGAAACTAATGTTGAAGTCAAAAAAGCTCTAGAGGATATAAAGAATATTCTTCCAAATCAAGAATTAGATAAAAAATTTAAGTTAAAATCATCAGCTTTCTTTCTTCATTTCTTTAGGACTAAAAAAGCAAATAATCCAATAAAAAAAGAGGAGGAAATTTTCACCGAAACAGAAAATGATTTTAAAAAGCTCAAATATTTTTTTGAAGAAAATTGGATTGAAAAGATAGAAGTTTCAATAATTAAAGAATGTTATAAAGCTTTAAAAAATTTGGATAATAATGGCTTACTTAAAGAATTAAAATTTTTGAAAACATATTTCAATTTAAAAAATATTGATGATTTATATTTAAGTAAATTAGAAGATGAAATTAAAATTTTCAGTAAAAAAGAAGAAATATTTCAAACAGTAAATAGTTGTATATATTGCATTTCAGAATTTGGGGCAAAACCAACTGAATTTTACGATTCATTAGAAAAATTAAGAAATGATTTATCAAAAAATATAAGTGTTGACAAAATAAAAGAATATGGAAAAGCTTTAGAAAAATATGGAATAAATTTATTAGAACAAAAGCCTGAAGATAAAGATTATTTAATAATATTAAATTCTTTATATTTGAAAAAAGGTTCACTTAAATTTATTATGAAATTAACAGAAGAAGATTGCCGTACATTGCAAGAACTTGTTTCAGAATCAGAGAATACTTTTCTTACAGCAGCAGAAATACAAGATATGACTAAATGTTCAAATTTCATTCATAATCTCAATATAATAAAAGATCAGACAACAGATCAAGAATTAATCAAAATTATAATAGATAAAGTTTCAAAAACAAAAAATATTTCTGCTTATTTTATTCAATATACAAATAATTCAGGTCAAATACAAGAATTATTCTCTCAAAAATTGGATAAATCTCAGGCTACTTTAAAAAAAATTAAAAATATAATTAAATCGTCAAATTTCAATCTTTCTATTTCAAATAATGAGGAAATGTATTTGAATTTTAGTGGATCATATATAAGTGATGAAAATACAAATAGAAATGTTAGTTTTGATGATTTAATTGAATTAAGAGGAAGAGCAATGTTAACAAAGAAATTAGGAGATGAAAAAGCAAAAGAAGAAAAAGAAACTCATGAATCAAATAAAAAATTTGCAGAAAGGGTTAATGAAATCGAAAAAATAAATGGATTGTTAAAAAAAATAGCAGAAAAAGGATATAGTGAAACAATTAAGATATCAATTGATATTCAAGAAACAAAACCAACATTTTACAATGAAAATATGAATTTTAAAGATTATGAGGATTGCAGTAAATATTTAAATAATATTCTTTTTAAGACCAATGAAACTCAAATAAATTATTATAAAAATGAAAAAACTCAATTAATTAGATATATATATGGAAGGCAATTTAATTTGTTAAATAGTTGTTTAAAAAATTTATCAAATGCATCTATATCAGCTTTTCTTAAATTTTTAACAAATGATAGTATTCAATCTGATGTTAATTTAGAGAAAATCGATTATGATTATGATTATGAATTAAATCCAAAAGATCAATATTTATGTTTATTAGAAAATATTAATAAATTTTTGAATTCATTTTTGGAAAAAAATAAAATAACATTGGAAAGTATTTATAAACAAAATATTATAAAAGAACAATATAATAATGAATTTAGAAGATTATATACTTATTTATTAAAAGATGATAAAGATATACAAAAAGGAGTAGAAGAGCATATTTTAAATTGGTATCATTTTCTAACAGGTCACCCTCCAATGGCACAAACAGTTTTGTTATGTAATGAAGAGACAACCTCAGAAGAAATTATTGCTTTTATGTATAGGGCATTTTTATGTCAATATCATGTTATATTTATGGTAGGAAAAATAGAATTATTAACTCCTGACAAAAGGCAAACTTTAACAAGTTTAATTAATACTTTATTTGCAGGACAAGAAAAAAAAATGAAATCTTGTCTAGCATTTGCATATTCTGATAAAACCGCTACTATTGTTCAATATTTAGAAAGAATTAAAGGAAGAGAAATTTTAGAGCATAAAGATAAAAAAGAAAAAGAAGAAATATTATATGAAGAAAATGTTGAAATTATTTGTTCAGACAAATCTGGCGTAGGAAAATCTACTCAAATTCAAGATAAAGTGAAAAAATCTGGAAAACAATATATTCATTTTCCATTTGGAGGAGAATTCAATAGAAAAGATGTTATTAATAGATTAAAAAAAATAAACATAAGTAATAAAGATGCTAAAAAAACTGCTATTCATTTAGATTTATATGATTCAAAGCAAACAGATTTAATGAAAGATTTTTTATACAGTTTTTTAATAACAAAATTATATGGACAAAATGAATCTTTATTTTATTTATCCAAGGATGTTGAAATAAAAATAGAAATACCAAATGGATTTGTTGACTTTTTTTTGAAATTCCCAATATTAAGTATGTTTAAAAACAAGACTGTTATGACAATTGATAATTTACCACCATTAATTGTTCCAGCAAAAATAAATTCAGATATTCAAATTGTTTGCAATTATTTGAAGTTATTAAAAAGTGGCAAGTTATCTGAAAAAGATTTATATATTAAAGGTGTTTCAATGGATCCTAATGATATCAAAAGTTTATTAACACCAGAATTTATAAATGTCGATACAAAATATGATGGATCTTCATTATCTCAAAAAGAATGCGAAGAATTAATTAAAGAAAATATTGGAATTAATTCTCCAACATATTATCAAATAAATTCTTTTATAAGTGTATTGTCTGGTCAATTAAAAAAATTTAGTATGATTTTCTTGTTAACTGCTGGTAATTTAATACAAAGTGGAAATATGCTAAATATGCCAAATTTAAAGAATATTCGTGAAACAATGGTAAAAAGTTTTATAAACAATACTCAACATTTTACTCAGGGAGCATTCAAAAAATTATTAAATTCCCAAATGGAAACTTATAAAGTAGGAGTGGAACAAGGAAAATATGATGAAGATAAACAAGATGATATTGCTATAAAAGCCTTATCAGGAGATGATGAAAAAATATCTTTTGATAAAATTAAACCTTCTCTTACCTTTTTCCATGAAGGACAAGGCCAAGAATTTAGCATTATTTCAACATGTGAGCGTAATGAAAAAGAATATCAACAACTTTATGAATTAAAAAGAGTTCCAGTTTTAATTCAAAATGAATTTAATAGATCTATGGGCATAAATAAATTAGAACCAATGCCTAAAGAATTAAATGATTATCGTAAATTTACTCATAAAATGTTTTTAAGTGAAATGAAGAAAATCCTTAGTTTGAAAAATCCAGTATATAATATAGATAAAGATGAAAAAGACAAAAAAACTAAATCAATTGAAGAAATTGTAGGAGATTATGTTTTTACTGCTGATAATTTTATTAAAATGATCTTAATATTACTTCGTATAAGAGAGAATATTCCTGTTATTTTAAACTAATGTTTTTTTAGAATATTTTAAAAAAAAATTAATATAATCCTATCAAAGCCATTGGGTGAAACAGGATGTGGAAAAACTTCTCTTATAAGAAAGTTATCTGAATTATTGAATAATGGTGAAAGCACAATGAAAATATTAAATATACATGCAGGAATAACTGATCAAGAAATTGTTGACTTTTTATTCAATAGAGGAAAAAATGGAGAAAATATTATTCCTAGTATTGTTGAAGAAGCTGAAGCATTAAAAAAAAGTGAATCTGAAGAAAAAAAGAAATATGAGGCAATGAATCAAAGGTATTTTGAAAAAAAAATTTGGATTTTTTTAGATGAAATAAATACATGTAATTGTATGGGATTAATATGTGAAATGATGACAAAGAATTCTTGTCAAGGAATTCCATTACCCGAAAGTATTGTTTTCATAGGAGCATGTAATCCTTATAGAATGGTTGTAAAAGATGAAGAACCAAACGGATTAAAAATTGAAGGAACAAAAGAAAGGAAATTAGTATATACAGTCAATCCATTACCTCATTCTTTATTAAATTTCGTATTTAATTTTGGAAATTTAACAAAAAAAGATGAAGAAAGTTATATTAATAATATGGTTGTTAGCCCAATAGAAAGCTTTTATTGGAAAGAAATTGAAAATAAAAATAAAGAAAAGGCCGAAAAAAAAGAAGAAGATAAAGAAAAAATGAAAAGTTTGGAAAATTATTTAAGCAAAAAAGAATATGATGAATGTACAGAATTAAAAAAAATTGCTAGTAATGCAATTATAGAGGCACAACAATATGTAAGAGATAAAAATGATGTTTCATCTGTTTCACTTCGTGAAATCCGTAGATTTAGTATTTTTTATAATTTTTTTGTAGAATACTTGAGAAATAAAAGAATTTTATTTGGAAAAATGAATCAAAATGAAAATTTTGAAATGATAGATAGATATTATAAGAATTTAACTGATTATGAAATATATAAATTGTCTATTAATCTCAGTGTTTATGTCTGTTATTATTTAAGATTGACTAAGAAAGTATTTAGAGATGAATTTGCAAATAAAATGAATAAACATTTTGGATTTAATTTTAGAGAAATGCCAAATAAAGAGCAAATATATATTGCAAATAATATAGAAATGAAGGAAGGTATAGCTAAAAATAGAGCTTTATTAGAAAATCTGTTTACATTATTTGTTTGTGTTAATTCAAAAGTTCCTCTATTTATAGTTGGAAAGCCAGGTTGTAGTAAATCCCTGAGTGTTCAATTATTATTTAAATCTATGAAAGGTGAAAATTCAGATAATATATTATTTAAAACATTACCAAAATTAATATTGAATTCTTATCAAGGTTCTTTAGGATCAACTTCAAAAGGTGTATTAAGTATATTTAAAAAGGCAAGGCAAATTATTGAAAAAGAAACTGATGACAATTTGGCTAAAATGATTTCAATGATATATTTTGATGAAATGGGTCTTGCAGAGCATTCTCCAAATAATCCTCTCAAAGTAATACATTCCGAATTAGAATATGATTTAAATGAAGGTAGAAAAAAAATAGCTTTTGTTGGTATATCAAATTGGCGTTTAGATGCCTCTAAAATGAATAGAGGTTTATATTTATCAATACCACAGCCTGATTTAGATGATTTAAAAACAACAGCTCAAACTATTGCTGAATCTTATAGTCCTCAATTAGCTGAAACAAATAAAGATTTATTTGAAGCTTTAGCTATCACATATTATGAATATAAAAATGAATTAAAGGAAAAATATACTAAAAAGGAAGATTTTCATGGTTCAAGAGATTTTTATCATCTTATTAAAAATGCAATGAGAGCTTTATTAAAGAAAGCTTCAGATGAACAAAATATGGACATTGATGAGCATATTAAAGAAACAATAGGAATTGAGAGTTTAGAAAGAAATTTTGGTGGTCTTGAATTTGAGGATGGAAAAAATGGTATATCTTCCTTAGAAATTGTTAAAAAAATATTCCAAAAAAAATATGTAAACTGTCCAGTTACTAAAAAATATGATGTTTTAAAAAGGATTAAAGAAAATATTAATGACAAAGGAAGTAGATATTTGCTATTAATTTCAAAATCATCAGTTTCAAATTATCTTTTAAGTACTATATTAAGTGAAGATGATGTAAAAAAAGAATCAAGCTTTTATATAGGAAGTGGATTTATAAAGGATCAACATTCAGAGCAATACACTTTAAAAATACTAAATAAAGTTCAATTACAGATGGAGCAAAATAAAGTATTATTACTAACTGATCTTGAACCTGTATACCCAGCATTATATGATTTATTTAATCAAAATTTCACTGTTGTAAGTGAAAAGAACTATGCTCGTATAGCTATAGGTAGTTCAAATAATACTTTTTCATTAGTTAATGATGATTTTAAATGCATTGTAATAGTAGATGAAAAAGCTATTGATAAAGAGGAGGCACCTTTTTTGAATAGATTTGAAAAACATATTATTTCTTTTGAATATCTTTTAAAAGAAGAATTAGCAAAAGCAGCCGAAGAAATTTATTTAATGGTTAATGATTTAGCTAATCCAAATATCCAAGAAAATAAATTAAAAATACCATATGATGTTTCAAGACTTCTTATAAATTGTGAAAGGGAAGAAATTCAAGGAATAATTTATAGTAAATTTAGTGAGGCCAAAAAGGCAAAACAAAATTTACAAGTTCAATTCTTAGAAGATTTTGTATTAGAAAAAATATCTTTAACTTTACCTCAAGATATTATTCTTTTAATAAAATATTCAGGATTCGAGCAAAAGTACAATAATATATCAGAAAAAATAATTAATTATTATCAAAAAGGAGAACATAATAATTTATACAACTTTATAAAGAATACTGAAAATACAAAGAGTGTAATTTATACTTTTACTAGTATAGATGAGCCTCTATTAATCTACCATTAAACTCTTAATAATTACAACTAAGAATAGTGCCTGTTCACAAATTTTGGATGCTCAAAATAGTTTTATAAGAGTATAACATCAAAAATTATTTTCTATAATTTTTAATTTGCTTATAATGGTAGAAAATCAGAAATTTAATAATGCAAAAAAATATCAATAATATATAATTTATATTTAAATTTTATTTTTAGTTATAATACTCCAAAAAATTCAAAAATTAAAAAATCTGATTAGTAGAAACTTATAAAAAATGTGAAAAAACTGAGAAAAATTGCTTGATACTATTTAGAACATAATGGCAATTATATTTGGAAAATTTCGTATTCATCTAATTTTAAACTCTCCCTTCTTTCCTTTTTTTCGAGTGGTTCAAAATTAGACTAAATTTTTAAAAATATTAAAATTGTAAAAAAATATTTTACACAATATTTTCAGCATTTAGATAGATAAAAAATTTATTCAAAATATTTGTTTTCTAAGATTTCATCATATAAAAAAATTTTAATCTCTTACTTTCTCTTAATCAAAACGGTTATGTAAAAGTAAATAAACAAATTATTATATAACCTTTTAAATTGTTTTTAAAAAATAGAAAAAAAGGGGAGGGATTTTTTAATACTTAATCTACCTTTAAAGGCTAACCAAACTTTTTCAAAAGTTAAATATTGAAAAGTTTTCTGAAAAAGGGAAATTAAATCAATATTTGTTATTAATAATTCTTTAAAAGGTTATTTGAAAAGGAAAAATAAAATTTTGAATTACCAAAATCAATAATCCTTTCAAAAAGCATTAATTTTTTATTATATATGGAAAAAGAAGTATTTTTATATTGTTTTAATTTTAAATATTTTTAACCTTTATACTTTCGTTTGAAAAATAATGCAAATAAAGTATATTCCGTATCACGAGAGACAAAAGCCTCAAGGTTAATATTTTTATTGGAATTTTTATTTGGTGGTCTGAGGGTCCGAGGGGATTAAAATAAAGAAGGGATTAAAATTTAGACTAATACGGTAATATTTATCATAAATATAAAATTTAATTGAAAAGGTTAACAGCTATACCTGATGATTTTAGTTTTGAAACAAAAATGTTTGGTAAAATAAAAAAAAGTAATATTAAAGATATTCAAATTAGTTCATTAAGTGCAGAAAATGAATTAGAAGCTGAATTAGAAAAAATATATTTAGATCAAGAGAATAAATTTAAAATTATTGTTTTTAGATTTAATCCTGATGAAACAGATATAATGAATTATATTAAATTTTTCATTGAAAATCATATAAAAGAAAAGAATTATATTGATGAGAATAATAATAATAAAAAGGCATTTATTTTTTCTGTTCACATGAATAGAATTTTCGAAGCAGACAAAAAGGATCCTAAAAAAAAGAAATACATCGAAAGAAATGAATTAGGTGAAATTATTTCCCATTTAAGTGATTTTTATCAAATATTTATTGATAATTTAAATGGAGGAGATATTTCAATAATAGATATAATGAAATTTAAAGGTAAAGAATTATTTGAAAAATGCCTCAATATTGATAAAGAATTTTTGAAATATATTTATAACGTTTTTTCTTATTTTACTTACAATTTTACTATGAATTTAGATGATCAAATTAAAAAAGATAATTATTCCTTAAAAGTAATTGAATATTTAAAAGAACAAAGTGAATTAAGAGAAATGATAAGTAAATGTATTTTAAATCAAAAAATGGGACAAAATGATATTTTAGGAGAAATATTAAAAAATAAAGATTATTTTACAAGAGATGATATTGAAATTATTTCTGTTATTCAAAGATATTTATCTCAAATATTTATTGATAATTTAACTCAATTTATTTTTAAAAGTGAAAAGGATCATTTCTTATCTACTTTTATTTTTAATAAATTTTATACAGAAATAAAAGATAATAAAAATCAAAATAAAGAAGATAAAAAAGAAAAAGAAGAAGAAAAAAAAATAGAAGAAGTAGAAGAAGAAATTAATACTAATAAAGATAATAAAATAAAAGAAGGAAATAAAATAAATGAAGAAAATAAAAAAGAAAAAAATTATTATATGGGAAATCAATTAGTTAAAAAGCTTATTGAAATATATTTACAAACTTTAGATCTATCTAATACATCAAAATTCAAAAAAAAAATAAATAATAATAAAATAACTTTATTATTAGGGCTTAAATTACCAGGAATGAGATTAACTTTAAATTCTTTGAGAAATTATATTAGAGATGAATTAAGTAGAAATTATCTTTCTACTGAAAAGGAGTTCAAAAATTTAAATCAAAATGATGAAGAATTTAATAAAGACTTAAATTCTTTAAAAAAGAAAATTAAAAGTGAACAAACCAATATGGAAACAGAAATAAATAAAAATGAATTATTCCAAAATTTAATCAAATTTGGAAATGAATATCTAGATGATAATAGGCAATTTTATGAATGGTTATTAGATGATTATTTTTTAATTTTTTTATCTGAGAATTTGATAGATATAAAAAATTCATTTAATGATTTAGAAGATTATAAAAGTATTTTAAAAAAAATGCTTTCTCTTAGATTTAATTCAGGGGAAGGAGGAGAAGTTGATTACATCAGATCTATCGCCGTTAAAATGCTCTGGCTAGAATCTAATAGCGAATATATTTCTATTTTATTAAATATTTACCAAAAAATTTTACCTCAAGAAAAGAATTTATTAATGAAGATAGAGAAAATTATAGAAAATAAAGAAATCCAATATGAAATTTCACCAAGGTCTCAAGAACACACAGAAGAAATTAATTCTCCATTTTTCTATATAATGGAATCATTACTTAGGGTAATTACAACTGATTTTGATTTATATAATAATTTACAAGATCAAAAATTTTATGATTTTATAAATTCAGTGAAAGGGATAATTCAAGATGCTTTAAGAATTATTAGTGAATTAATTATATTTTCAAAAGAAGTTTTTACTATCCAAGAATTCTTAAATATAGAAGAAAAATTAAATATTGTTAATAAAAGCAATTTGGAAAATTTATTAAAGGTTTTAGATATATTATCCAAACATGCAAAATTTGCAAAGGATTTAAATGATGATGAAAGAAAGTATAAAGAATTATGTGATAATTTACAAAACTTATATGATTTTTTAAAAGAAAGTTTAGGAAATACAGATAATTTCATAGAATTAATTTTAAATATTTTTGTTGATGAAATAAAAAAAATAAGTAATGACAATTATCGAAAAAAACAAATAGATATTATTCTTAACAATCCTAGTTTAATTGCAAAATCTTATCCTTTTATTTCAATTTTATTAAAAAATCTAATTAATAATAGTCCTGATGCAATTTTAGATAATCTTGATAATATAAGAAATAATCATAATTTATATTTTGATTCAATTAATAAAAGTGATAATGATACTTTAAATGAAATAATATTAAGTATATTTGAAAATCAATTTAATTCTTATTTTGAATCAATTCCTACTTTATCACCAGAATATTTGGAGGAAATGTTCCCAAAATATTTAGAATATAAAAATATTCATAATAAAATTAATCCCACACTTATATTATTCGATAAAAGTTTGGAATTATTTAAAATGTGTCTAAACTTTTTAGAGAGCATATTTAATAATAGAAGAGAAAAAAAAGATGAAAAAATTAATAATGAAAAATTATGTATATTATATTGCATTTCTTATATAAAAATGTATTTAAATAAATGTATTATTTTTAATCACACTATTAATCAAGAATTTACTGATTTTGATAAAATAGTTGAAGCTATTAAGGGAAATGCAATAAATAATTTTAGAAGAATGATAAAAATATATGTTTTTAAAGTATTTTTTTATCTTTTAAATGGTAATTATCATGAATTTTCTAATTATCATTATCCAAATCATCAAATTACATTTTTCGAAGAATTTAAAGATAAATTCAATGAGAAAAAAGAAGCCATGCTAAATTATTATTTATTGCCAAATGGAGAAGAATTAAAAAAATATCAAGAAGAATTAGAATTATTTGAATCTTATAAATTTAATAATTTTAATAATCCAATTAAACAATTTAAAGATTACATAGAAAAAAATGGAATTGATATTTTTTATACAATATCAACTAATATAATTGTATCTAATTTAGCTTTAAAAAATTATGTTGCAAATCAGGATGAATACTCAAAGTATTCTTCATTTACTAAAAGTTTATTTGATGCTCAGTTAAAATTACCAGAAATAACAAAAAAATTATTTTTACTTTTTTCAAATGATGATGTATTTAATAAAACAATGAAACCAAAATTAACCACTGATGAGAATCTCGCTGATATAGATTCAAATTCATTTGAAGTGTTATTGTATGGATTAAGAATTTGTTTACAAACTTCAAATTGTGAAAATCCTAATGGATATTTTTATTCAGAAATAATATCAAATAATTGTGAAAAAATACTATCTGAAAATTGCATTCCAGGAAATAACATTTTAAATAATATATATATTAATAATTATTACATTATTGAAAAACATTTAAATACCAAACCACAAAATATTGGAGCTTATGTATGTTCTTGTGGATTATATTATGATATAGACCCTTGTGGTTTTCCTAATGAATCATCAGTTTGCTTTAATTGTGGACAAAAGACGGGTAATGGCAGACTCCCACCAGGTATAACTGGATGTCATGGATTTGTACATAGACCTGGACATTACAGAATTTTCAAGAATATACAAGCAAAACAAGCAGAATTTAATAAATCTGGAGATAATGATAGAAATATTCCTAACAAATTATTAAGCCAATATAAAGCAGAAGTGATTGATCCTTTAATTGAGAAATCAAAATTTGGCATTAGTAAAGTAACTAAAATAATTTTTGAAAATACCCATCAAAAAGTAAGAAAATTATCTCAAGTTGGATATCGATTATTGAATTTTATTCTTTATTCTCATTTATTTTATTCTAATTGCTTGGGATTTATTAGTAATGAAAATATGAAAAAATATGTATGTGATGGAATGACTTGTATTAAAATGCTCTTAGTTAATTGGAATATATTAAAAGATGCTTTACAATCCAAAAGTATTCAAATCATCCAAATATTTATGAATTTAATATTTAATAAGCTTGTTGATAAATTAAAAAATTTCAAAGAAATTAAATCACTTCAAGAAAGAGAAAATTTTGAAGGAGAAATTGAAAAATTATTGGAAGAAGCATATAAAGAATATGAGGAATATTCAAAAAAATATCTTTTAATTAACCAAGAAGCTTTACAACTTGATAGGCATAATATGAAATCATTAATGTTGGAGAATAATGATATAAAAAATTATGATGAAGAAAATTATCCATTTTATAAATATTTCTTAATGACAACTTATCCATCTAAAGATTCATTTGTTAATGAATTAAAAAAAGTTCCATCATATGAAAATAAATATCCTTTATTAGCATCTTTTATAGATGGTAATATTGAACAACTAAATATACTAAAAAATTTACCAGATTATAATGATTTTATTAATTTTATGATAGATAATTATTCATATAAAATAACAAGAGAAGAGGCTGGAAAAAAAATATTAAAAGATGAAGAAATTTATAAAAATGAAAAATTCAAAAAAAAATTCGAGAAATTTAAAAAAGTATGGAAACAATTAAAACCCTTTGCTGTTAAATATGGTTGTAGAGATGAAATGACCCCTATTGATTTAGATGAAAATAAATCTATTGCACATTTTCTTAATGATAATGGAGAAATTTGCAAAGGTATGTATATAGCAGCAGGATATCAATTTTTCATTGATTGTCAAAATTCTTTTCTAAATAATTTAATTGGACCTCTAAAACAAAGTGGAATATTACATCATTTTGTTAAAAATATGGAAAAAACAATTGATGTCCAAAGAGCAAAAAAAAATGAAGTATTGAATTTTGATAAAGCTAATGAATCATTTATGGAAATAATTTATGAAAATTGCAAAAGAAATATTTTCAGAGAAGATAATAGCATTAATTATATGAATTATAAACAATATATTTATAACTTTGATTCTGTTGAAAAAATTTTAGGAGAATTGATTTTACCGGGAAAAGTTGGATTTAATAGTCATGAGAAATTAATATTTGTTACTTATTGTTTTGAAGGTTTCAGAGGAACTAAAACAAGTGTATTTTCAGATTTTTCAGATAAAAATGAACAAATAAATTTAAGTATAGAAAAAAAGCAAATGATTTATGATGCAATAAAAGATAAATTAAAAAATCAAGAACAAGATTTATCTAAAATATTATTTTCTATTCAACTTCTTATTTACTACCTAACTCAAGAAAGAAGAAATCCAAAGGATGAAATAAAAACAGTAATTGGTGAATTGCCCGATTATATAAACTTATCCAAAGAATGTATAGAATTTTTAGAAACTGTTAATTTAAGAATAGAAGAAATAACAGGACTATATTCATATTTTGAATTATTATGCTTTAAGCCTATTGTTGATAATTTAAGAGATCATTATAAGAAAAAATTAGATAATAAAAAAGCAGAAAATATTTTAAAATTATTTGAGGAAAAAAAAATAAATGCTTTTACAAAGCAAGATTTAGCAACTGCTTGCCGTAAAATGATTTCAAGGTATTTAGTAAGTACAAGAGATGATACGGATTATAACGAGAATAATCAATTAAATTTACATTTAGAAAGAGAAGAATTATGGACAGGTATATGGAAAAATAATGAAGAAAACATTAAAAGAGATTTAGAACTTTTAAATAAAGAGTATAATAAAGATAATAAAGATAATAAAGATAATAAAGATAATAATGATAAGAAAGAAGAATTGACTTTGGCCCATTGTTATGAATTATATAATTTATTAGGCGGAGATGAACAAAAAATTTTAGAGAATATTAAAATTAAAGGTGAAGAAGATGAAAAAGAAGAAAATGTATCACTAAAATTAGCTTCATATCGTCAAGATGAAAAACTAAAAGAGTTACATAATTTATTCATCCATAATTATAATAAAATAAATGCACTTAAAAATAAATATTTACATTTAAAAAAATTTTTGAAAAAAACATTATATGAAGATAACAATGATAATTTCTTAAAAGAAAAAATAGAGGAAGAAATTGCTTTACGTGCAGTAGAACAGCAAATTATGAATGAAATTTGTCCTAACCCAGATCAAATGTCCTATGAGCAATTATTAGAATTAGAAGAAGGGGTAGGGAATGTTAATAAAGGATTATCAAAAGATAAAATAAATCAAATTCCTTCTAAACCTTTTCATATGGCATTATTTGATGATAATACTGATTGCATTATTTGTATGGAAAAGTTTAGTGAAAATGAGCTAGTGAAACAGTTACCTTGTGGGCATATTTTCCATGGAGAATGCATTGACCATTGGTTAACACAACAAAAAAATTGTCCATTTTGTAAGGCTGAATGTAACATTAATTTTTAGAAAGCCTATTTGGAAATATCTTTAGCCCTTACTCTAATTAAAAGTGTTAAAAAAAGGAATTATTATTAATTATTATTAATTATTTATAAATTATTATTTTTTGATTAAAAAAATATTTAACATTAAAAATATTATCATTAACATTGGGGATTGGGGATTGGGGATTGGGGAT
>JAJJKT010003294.1:0-17230 GCA_023805755.1 Eremoplastron rostratum | reverse complement strand
CCCCAATCCCCATAAAAAGCCTTTTTTCAATATATAAAGATTTATTTAATTTTAAATAATTTTAAATTTTAGATTAACAAAAATTTAATAAAAAAAAATGAAATTTCAAATATTCTTATTTATTAATTGTATAATCGATATTTATTTAGAAAATATTTCGATTGAAAGCATTTATCCAAGGGTTAATAAAATAAATCCAGAAAAATTAGAAGATATATATCTTTCAATAATATTCAATACGACAATGGATAATAAAAATATGTCAAGAATTACTTTACATAATAGTAAATATGGATATATAACTATTAATGCATCTCCAGAACAAGATGAAACTCCACAAAAAATTGAATTTATTTTAAAACCAAAAGATTTTCTTAACAAATATGGAAAGTATTCTTTAGTGTTTAAATCCTATGGTTATAATGAAGATATCAATTATAAAGACAATTTATTATTTTATCAAAATTCTATAATTCTTAAGAATCCAAAAAATAGATATGAATTAGCAGAAGATAGATATTCTATTAGAATAGTTAAATATGAACTACAAGATCCAATAGTATTAGACGAAATTAATAGAATAGAGTATTTTAATCAATCTCATCCAAATATTAAAAAAATGTAGATTATTACTATTTAGAAACAGACACAAAGTTAGCAATTATATTTCCTGGACAATCACAGATTAATACATATTATTTTGATATTTATCCAGAATATGATAAAATTAAAACGAACTCTGAAATTCATAGATTTTATCTGCATTTTCATGATTATTTATTGAAAAATGAAGCTATATATATCAATAAACAAAGTACAACAAATTTAGTTTCATTTATGACACAATTAAAAACAAATCAAGGAAAAAATCCCTTTGAGATTTATTTTTCAGGAGGGAATAATAAAATTAATTGTGAATCATTTTCATGCAATAAAGATCAAGAATATTATTTATGTGAATGTAGTATTAATTTTGGAAGTAGAAATACTCCTGGAAAATTATTAATTAATTTAAATGGAGGGCAACAAAGAGAATTATTTTTAATAGTGTATAATAATCATATGGAAAAATGTTATTTAAAAACAGAACAAACAGATTTAATAATAGATATGGAATGGATAGATGAAATGGAATATACACATAATTTATTTTTTGAAGACAATTCTATGCAAAAACAATTAGATGAATCATATAAATCAAAAGATAATAAAATAATTACTTATTCTTATTCAACGTTAACATTAACATTAAGTATAGGAACTTTCAACTTAATAAGTTCGATACCTTCTTTGAATTATACAGATTATAATTATGTTGATAAAAACAATTTATATATATTAATATATCCAGACAAAAATTTAGTTCAAGAAAATACTTCATATATTTTTACTCATAATACCAGTAAACAAATAGTAAATTTAACTTTTGATGAAGGAGCTAATATTTTAAATGAAATAATTTTGCAAAGAGATGAAAATAATAAAATCACGGTTTCTAAAAATAAGAGGCAATGCTACCTTGATGGGAAAAGTTTTATTTGTGATTTAAAAGAAATTATTTATAATTTTGAAGATGAAAAACTTGGACCATACTCTGTTTTTTATAATAATGAATGTAATGGTCCGAAGTCAGTAGAGGGAAGAATTATTATAATTCAAAGAGGATTAAGCTTAACTTCAATATCTCCAAATATTATTAATAAAGAAATTGTAGATGGGTCACAATTAACATTAACTTATGATGACAATATGAAAAATAGAACTTTCTTTATTTGCTTATATAGTAGTCAAATAAATATTAATGAATGTTTCCAAAATAATTCGAATTATATTTATTCTAGTCAAGGAGGAAAAATAATGAAAAATGAAGTGACAATTACTTTGAAAAACATAAATTGTGGATTATATCACATTTATACATATATATTCAATAGTGGAATTAAAATTATTAATGAAAATTTAAGCTTTAAAGTTTATGAACAAAATATTAAATTCTTATTTAATCATCATTTTTTTGTTTTGAATAATGATGCAGAAACTAATAAATTGATCATAAGAGTAAATGGTACACTTGATGAATTTGGTTGTGAGATTATTGAAAATTCCGAAAAGGAGTCTTTATATTATAAAAATTGTTCATATTTTGAATATAAAATAAATAAAATAGGAACAATAAAATTTAGTTATTATGATAAAGATCATATTTTACTACCAATAATTGATCAAATAACTGTTGTCAAATTTTATTATCAATTATTTTCATTTATTTCATTAAAAACATGCTATTATTTTTCTGATTTTGATATTTCATTTGATATTCCTGAAATTTATCAAGACAACTTAAAATTATTCCCTTTTTTAAAGAGCAGTGATAATATAAATATTTTTTTTTTATCAGAATATCAACCAAATAAATTTAAATTAGATGTAGCAAATAATTCTTTAATTAACAAAAATTATTATTTATTTATTTCAGAAGAATACTATGATGAAGAAATTTATTTGAATAAAACAGATAATAAATATTTAATTCAGTTTGCTTCGATGAATGCTCCGACATATATAATAGAGCCAAATTCTACTTTAGTTTTCTCTAATGTTAAGTGCAATTTATCTCAAAATAAATTAATTATGAAAAGTGAAACTGCCTCAAATATACAAAAATCTTTAAATAATTGTATATTTAATAATCTTAATAAGCAAATGAATTGTACAATATCTGGAAATTTATATAATGAAAGAATTTATAAATACTATTATTTTCAAATTAATGATAAGAATATTACATATATTGATAATGGGACCACCGAATTAACATTTGTATCAAAAAAATTAAATGAAGCAGGATTTGAAATAATAAAAGATCAACTTATTGGAAATAATAATAATTATTATACTTATTCCCTTACAATTGAAAATAAAAATAAAGATTTTTATTTTCCTTTAATAGATAATGTTAATATAAAAATAGAGGAAAATAATTACAATCAATCTGCTAATTTGACTAGAAATTTAAATAATTTTATAATAGATGAGAAAAATAATAAAATTGAAATAAATATAACTTTAGGCTTTAATATGATTTTTTATATTAATTATATATTTAGAAGAAAAGATGAATGGGAAACGAAAATTGATTATTCATTTTATCATTACTTTAATTATAAAAAAGAACTTTCTTTTTTTTCAGTTACTCCAAACGTATTTGCTGTTAATAATAATGAAATTAATGAAAATCCAAAGATTAGAATATCATTTCAAAATATTTCGAATTTGGATTTTGGGCAATATACACAAAATGAAAATTTAACAAAATGTATAAATGAAAGTAAATATATATATGATTGCGAATTAAATTTAATTATAGGTAAAAATTTTATTTCAAATAAATCTCAGATATTTACTCTTATACTTGGAGATAATAATATTAAAGGTATACAAAATATAAGTTTTATATATTATTACTTGAATGATGAAAAAAAATGTAGAACAAAAAATGATAATATTGATAATATTTTGATAAATATTGATTTTCCCGATGAATCTCTAATTAGCAGATTTACCCTTGAATCAGATATTGAAATAACTGATGAAAAACAGATTAATTCTTTGTCAAAAACTTATACTTTATATGGAAATGAATTAATTATTCAAGATCCAAAATTATATATGTTTTTAGATGACGAAGAATATCCTTTTCATTCTATTTCAATTCAACAACTTGGATTAAAAGTTATACCTAAATATAATTTTTATTTAGACCTTCGAAATAATAAGATTATCTATTTGCCCATAAATAGCAATTTAAATGAGTCAAGAAAAATTTATATAAAGACTGAAGATGGTGAAAATATAAATCAAGAAGATTTTAAAAGTTTTAAAATAAAAAATATAAGTCATGAAATTACTTTAAATTTTCTTAAAAATAATAATTCCGAGAATTATTTAAATATTATTTTTAATAGTACCTTTAATCCAAATTCAAGCTATTCATTATTTTATATTGATAAATGCAATAATGAATTTTCAACTGATTTAACTATTGAATTTATTTCTTTTTCATTTAGAAGAAATTATTTCGTTTTAAAAAATAATGCAAATAATAAACAAAATTTAATCATCGATGGACCATCTTATTCGGAGGCAATGAATTTAATGATTTATAAAGATGGTAATTATTTTGGAGATTTAAATTATAATGAATCACAAAAATATTATAGTCTAGAATTAAATGAAAATTCTAAAGGAGATTATACACTTACTGTGATATATAATGGATTTTCATCACCAATTAGTGGAAAAGTATATGTAAGAGAAAATTTATATGAACTATTTAAAATAGAAAAGGAATTGCCAAGTTGCCTTTTTTTAGATGAAAATAAAACTGAATTAAAGGAATTTAGTTATATGATTTCATCTTTGGATGAAGGAATTATAACAAATATTAAAATTTTTAATAGTTTTTTCACTGAAAACAAATCAAATTTTACTAAATTAAATTCTCAATATGACAATAATAATAAAATACAATCCTTTATAAATCTAAATAATGATCTTAAAAGTAAAGTCAAGAAAAATAAAGATTTGTATATATATTTAACTGAAAAAGATGATTACCAACAACCGCTATATGTATTTAAATATAAATATACAGGAATTGAATTAGCTTCAGATTTTGAAGAAGTAATATATAATGATGCATTATATATATCATTTAATATGATTTGTAAAATAGATAATATTGAAACTTTTTTCTTTAGTGATTCATATAATAATGGATTTAAGATTAATTGTGATGAAAGGAAAAGTAATTTTAATGAAACCAATGGAATATATAATTGTTATTTATCATCAAATAATCCGGGTGAAAATGAATTACTTACATTAGGTAGTTCTTATGAATATGGATATTATGATTTAAAATATAAATATTTATACAAAGTCAACAATAAAAATATCTTTTTATCAAATGAAATATTAAATTTAGATTTTAAACAAGTTTTAGAAAATGATATATTCAATAATCAAAATACTACAGTGACAATATCAATGGACAGTAAAATATTTTATTCTCCTAATATAGAAAGTGTAAAATATGCTATAAAGGATTCTGGAAATGCTTTAATTGAGTCAAAAATTAATTATATTTTTGAAAAAAATAATTTTAGAAAAACTTATATTATTTCTTCTATAAGAATTGAAAAAGGAAATAATTATGGAATAAAAGAAATATGTAGAAAAAAATGCCTTTTTTGTAGAAATACTAATTGCTATATTTTGGAAAATCCTAAATTTGATATTTCTTCAACTACTCCTGATGTTTTATTTACAATAACAAAGCATTATATTTCCCTAAATGATTCGTTCTATGAATCTGAATCTACTGATTTAAAAAAAAATAATGTAGAAATAAAAATATCTGGAGAAGAAATTTCCAAAATAAATATGCTATTTATTAAAAGACAATACCAAGGTAAGAGCTCTGATTATAGGAGCCTTGAAATTAATCCTGGTGATACATCGGAATATTTAACAAATTTGACAGTAGGAAAGTATACTTTTCAATACAGAGTTATAAATAATGGAAAAAATATATCAATTCCTAATGAATTCATTTTAGTAGTATATAATGATTATGAATTATTTAATTTTAATGAGCAAATGAAAAAATGCCTATATTATAATGCAAATACAAGAGGAATTTTTCTTTCATTAACAAAAAACACAAACTATGAATTTAAAGATGATGTATTTGAAAGTTTTATGGAAATATATTTAGGTGGATACGAATTTTTTTATGATAAAGATGTTGGATTTAAAATTAATGAGCAATTTGTTGACACATTTAACTCTAATTATAAAGGAAATAAATTACTTTTAAAATTAAGAGAAAGAAATTCAGACTCCGGCTTTTTTTTTACAAAAACATCTGAAGAAGTTACAATTACTGATTTTGATTTAGGTGAACCTTATTATTATAAAGATAATATTGTATTAACAAATCAATTTTGTGATTTAAGAAATATTTATTTATTTTCAGAATCAAACATAAACAAGCCTTATTATTTATATTGTAATTATACAGAGGAACATATTTCCTACTGTGAAATTAAAGACAATTTTAATTCAATTAAAAGAGATAACTTTGGTTTTTATATTGGAAATACGACTACCAATATTTTTTTTAATACAGAAAAAAATGAGTTGATATATAATGCTATTAAAGATTCAGATTTTTATGTTAATTATAATCAGCCGAATATCATTATAACTTCTTCAAATTTTGATATGTCACATATAAAAGAAATTAAAATTGATGATTCTTCATTTTCAAATTTTGAAGCAAATAGTAATGATGAAAATTTAATATATAAATATGAAGAAGATATTAATGATAAATATTTAAAAGAATTAATAAGAAAGGATCATAGCTCAGATAGAGAAAGCACAATCAGAAATAAAATTGTAAATATAAAAATAGAAAAAAAAGAATGTCCAAAATATACTAGAAATGAAGATGGAATTTGTAGTTATTGTTATCAAATAGCTGAAAGCCCTAAAGGAGATTCAAGAAAAAAATATTATCAAAATGGAACTTGTGTTGAAAAATGCGATGATCCATTTGCCATTTATGACATTCAGCATTATATTTGCTCAAATGATTGCCCCAGTAAAACATATAACAAAGGCCAATATTATTGTGGATGCTTTGAAGGAACAGTTAAATCAAATGAAGATGGAATTTGTTATTTACCAGAAGATAATAAAATTAAAAAATTATTATTAAACAAACCTAATTTACAATGCTATAGAGAAGATGGTATTGAGCATAATTATTGTAATAATATTAATACAAAAAATTGTTACGTCGGAAGTAACTCAGGATTCAACTTCCCTTTTTGTGAATGTAAAGAAGGATATACTGGTAGATATTGTGAATTTCAAGAAAAAGATATAAACTTAAATGAGAATTTAGAATATATTTTAAAAGAGACAATTAAAATAAATGAAATTGATACAGATATAAGAATTGATGAAAGTAATTCAGTGGTAATTTCAAAAATAAGAGGAATTACATTTTTTTATGAAAAAGGTAAAAGAAATTATGAATATATGAGTGATATTAATAAAAATAAAAATAAATATATTGATGCCGCTGTTCAATCTGTTATTTATGCAATGCAAAGAAAGGAAGCTCAACCTCAAATATATGATGTAATAGAATTAGCATTGTATTTCATTTTGAATAACAATAGAAGATTAAGAACCTTAGAAGAAAATGATAATTTGAAAAAGATTTTAGATAATGCTCATTATTTAAATTATTTAGCAAATAAGAATATGAATTTTAAATATAATATTCAAAATGATGGACTAAATTTAATGAGTTTTATTTCTTATAGAAATAATTCAATCGATGAGAGTTTTCGTGCATATATTAAAGAAAATACTAATTATAATAATATTATAGGATATATAGATCTCAAAGATGAAAATAACCAAAAAATACCAGATGATTTAGGAATAATAATTACTTTATTTAACAAAAATTTAATTAAAGGAGATACTGATACTGATGGGATTATAATTAATTTTTCCACAGCTAATGAAACAATAAATTCAAATTTAAGGCAATTAGGAGATTTCTCTACATATATTCATTCATCAAATATTCATGTAAATTATGAATTGGCCAAATATTATCTAACTAAAAATATAAATATTTATAATAAATTTGATAATTGTTTTGCAGAGCCTTGTTTTATAAGTAAAAATTTCGATTTTGATTTAACACAAAAATATAGGAAAAAATATGTCTTCCAAAAATGGTCTGCTGATAATATAAATTGTAGTAAAATTTCATTTGCAGATGAATATAATAGTATTGTTTTGAAATGTGACAATTTTGATGATTATCCATTATTTACGAATGATCAGATTGATGATTCTTTAAATTATGCAGTTTTAACTTTAAGTATGAGAGATTCATATATAGAAAATCAAAATAAAGTTTATAATTTACCATTTAAATGCGCAAAAAAAATTGATACTTTAAGTGAAAATTATGCATTTTGGATATTTTTATTAATATGTATAATAGAAATACTTTATATAATAGGAATTAATATTTTAACTCTTGGAAGTCTTAGAAAAATATCTATAAGAAAAGGTCTTCTGAATGATGAATTCTTTATAGAAAAACCACCTAATGCATTATGTGATGAAAAAGATGACATTTCATCTACTTCTACTTCCAAAAAAGAGTTAACAAAAAATATTTCAGGAGTTAGAATTTATATGAGTTCTATTTCTTATCAAGAAAAATATGGAAAAAATGGAAATCTTCATGATGAAAATTTAATTTCTTGTATAATTTTTAATTTTAAAGAATTACACCCTTTATGGTCATTTTTTAGAGTTTCAATTATATCTCCATTAATTCTCCGTTCATGGTTTTTCATTTTTAATACTTTAATACTATTTGGATTTAATGCATTAATTTATTGGGAAGGATTAATCGAGAAAAGAATTTATGATAAAAAAAGAAATAGATTCGATTATCCAATGAGAAAAGAATTTGGAAAAATTCTATTATGCATACTTTTGCAAATTGTTGTAACAGGCCTAATAAAACTATTAGTTTTCGTATTCCCAGAACAAAAAAGGACTTTAGAGGGCGGATTAAAAAATTTTGAAATTAAATTAGGAAGAGAAGCAGATAATAATATTATAGTTAGAATTGATCAACTGGAAAAAGAAATGTTTATAAGAAGACTTATAGGAGGAGTTTTAATGTTATTTATAGTAATTTTCTTTTTTTATTATTCAGTTGTATTCTGTGGAATTTATATTAATACTCAAAAAAATTGGATATATGCAGGAATATGGTCTCTATTTTGGAATTGGTTTATTTTTGCGCCAATTTATATTATAGTTATTTCTTTTCTTGAAATGAAAAATAGATTTTCAAATGATAAAAAAATGACTTACTATTTAAAAGGATTATTTTTCTTTTAACTTATATAATAGCATTTATTGAAATCAAAATTATATTTATTATTAATCTTTATTTTTTATTATTATTCAAACTATATTAAAAAATTTTTTAATTAAAAATATTTTATTTATTGTCTTTTATTATTAATAATTCTTTTAATTAATTTTTCCTTTTTTTTTGGTTTCAACATTTGTTGCATGTTCTAATAATTGCTAAAAATATTTTCTTTTTATTATTACTTTTTCTTCAAGTTCAAAATTCTAAAATATTATCTAAAGAAAGTCTATTAAATAAATAAATTATTATTTTTTTTAATTAATGATTTTTATTTATTATTTTTTAAGAATAATTTTTATGTTTTTTTTCTTTTTAAATTAAAAAAATAATTGTTTATGGGGATTGATATACACCATATTCTGATAATTCATGTGGGTCCACAAAATATGTCCCCCAATTTTTCGGTGAAATTTTCAAACTAACTTACCCTAAAATATCTATTTTTCTACTCTATTTTATGGCTGTAAATCATTTTTTTTCTCAAAAATCCCTTTTATAAAAAAACCTTTTAAGTTAATAGGAAAAATAAGTGAAAAAAATTCACTTATTAACTTTTGGGGAAGGTTTCTTAAAAATGATAAAAAGCCTTAAATTCATCCTTATCAAAAAGCCTTTTCAAAATTGAAGAAACTTTTGGAAAAGTTATGATAAATTAAGACTATTGTATTTGCAAAATAATTAATATAGTAAATGTCAAGATAAGTCCCCTGAGAGCATTATTTTTTTGAAATTTTTTTTGGGAAATTAATTAATCAAAAATTTAGGGAGTTTAGGGGATTTAGAATAAAAATATATGGTATATACAAAATAAATAAAAAGATTTCTCAAATTATGCATTATCCTAATATTTCTTAACATTTCTGCTTTTGTTCGTTGTGATATGGACTATATTTTATTTTTATTATTTTTCAAGCAGAATAGAAAGGTTAATTGCTTATCAATTAATTTTTTAGAATTAACAAATATTTTTATCCTAAAAAATACCTAAATTAATTTTAATAAATTAAATCTGAATAAAAAGAAAGAAATTTAATAAAAAATTAAATTTGAATTTATTTTTTTTATAATAATTTTTCTTAACTTCTTAAATATAATTTATTTCCAATTTTTATCATAGCATTTAAAATATTCATCCTTTCAAATGGTCACTTTACAACCAAATATTTTTTTCCCATTAAATTTTCCTTTTAAACTTTTGGAAAAGCTAATAATGCCATAATTTATTAAATTAAATAATAATTTATTAACTTTTTAATCTTTGATAGTAAATAAAATTAATTGAATAAGGTTATATTTGCAAAATATCTTATTTATCAATTTAAGATATATTTAGAATATGTTAAAAAATGGGAATAAGATAACATTATTTAGGACAAAAAGAAATTAGAGAATAATGATGGAGTTAACAAAAAGATGAAGGATTTAGTTTGGATAAGAATAGGAAAATGAAGGTAATTCATTAATATTTAACTTTTGAAATAGTTACTTGATATTGGGAATTTTGATATTGATTTTTAATTTTTCTATTTCAAGAGGCCTTTTCAAAAGTTAATTAAAGTATCTTCTAATTCTATATATTCTATTCCTTTTTCATTTTTATCAATTTTAGTTTCTCTATCAATTTTAGGATTCTTTTTTTGACTATAATATTTAAAATAAAAAATAATTATCAACAAAATAATCATTGATATCATTTTTTTCGGAATAGAGAGGAAACAAAAATTTCAACAATTCATATTTTCTGGAAAAGAGGAGAGCTCGCTTCAAATTATTTTATTATAAATATTTATTATTTTTAATGAAGAGAAAAACTACTTAATATTAGAAATTTTCACAATTGAGTGGACAGGAAGTTCCTAAGAATAAAGTAAAACAATTGTCTTAATTTTTTTGGAAAATAGTTCACTAAAATAAATATATTTTCTAACATTTATATGTATATCAGGATTTTTAATATATCCTTTTAAATTTTCATAAAAAAATATTCTTCTTCTTTCAACATCAAAAGAAAATTGATATTTACTTAAAAATGGTTTTCCTAAAATCCACTCTACAATTTCTGTAAATTTATCATTTCCAAACATACCAGTATCAAAACATATTAAAAAAAATAAATTATTACCTATTTCAAAAAATAAATCTTCATAATTTAATTCAAAAGTATAGTTAAAATTTTATGATAAAAATATAACGTAGGAAATTTTTCTTTTATTAATTTTTTATGACTTGTTTTTCATGTATAATATAATCTTTTTTGAAATCTATTAAGTTGGCAAATTTCTTTATCTTCTAACTTTTGAAAAAGTTTCTTGATATTTGGGAAATCATATTTTATTTTTCCTTTTGAAGAAACCTTTCAAAGGTTAATTCATTAAAAAAATCTCTGTACAAAATCCAAAAATCAAAAGAATTCTATTATAATAAATTTATTAAGAATCAACCTTAAAAATTATAATACGGTAAACCCCACAATAGTCCCCCTCAAGCCATGATATATAGAACAGCAAAAAAAGTTTGTAGGTAATGCTATTGACTTTTAGATCACAATTCAAATACTTGTAAAAAATGTCATAATAATGATATAAGAATTAAAAAGAATTTAAGACACTATGTTGAAGTTAATTATGTAGGTTATAAATATCAAACAGATAAAACATTATATATAAAAGTTAAAGCAATGTGCTAAAAATAATTAATATTATTATTTAATAATATTTTTAAAAAAATTAATATTAAAAATATTTAGACTTGGGATTTGTCCAATCCAAGATAATTTTTTTTCTTTTAAAATAATGATTTTAATAATAATTATAAAATATTATTTGAAATAATTTTATAAAATGTTGAATTATTGATATATGATTAAATAAATTATTATATTTTTCTTTTATATTGAGGTGATAAGTTTGTTTAAAATAAAATAATCTTTCTCCAAAATGATTAATACTTTATCTTGGTTTTTATCAAATACTATTTATATGAGCCTTATATGGATAAAATTTTTTCATGAAATATTACCGTATTCCTAGAATAATCCCCCCCGGATTATTCCCCCCTAAAATTTCAGATTCTAAATTTAAAAATTGTCCTATAATAATCCCCCCCCAGAAAAATTTTTAAAAATTTTAACCTATTTTTTCAATTACATTTTAAATTTCATTCTAAATTTTTTTGGAAAATAGAATATATCATCTTCGAATAATCCCCCCCTCAAAAGGGGCCATTTTTTCGAACTGAGGAGGGGATTATTTCTAGGAATACGGTATTTAATATAAAGTTTTTTTTAATTTTTTTTATTAACTTTGTAAAGGGAATTAAAATTTTTCCCCTTTTCAAGAACCTTTTAAAAAATTAATAAATAATAAAAAAATTTCCAACAATTTTGCGAGAAAATTATCTCTACTTCAAATTACAGAGGAATATTAGTATTTTTTAGAGGAAACCTTTTTATGAAAAATTTTCAAATTATGAGGTGCCATATAATTATTTTCATTATATTTACTTTAAATGGGTTGTCCAACACTATATTTTAGACATTTTTAGGATATTTTTGATCATCGATGAATAACCATTTCTTCCCATTTTCTTTTATCGCCTTATAATTATTCCAGTTTTAAAAATTTAGATATAAAGTTATAAAGAATTTGAATTAATTTTCAGGGATGATAGATGATGATATGGTTTTTAAGTATCTAAGATTTCTTATAAAAATTACATGAATTGATTTTCATTGAGGATATCTTCTCTTCTTTCTAATTATTTTTTACCGTATTTTTATTTTGTATTGATTGTAGATTGATTCCCTAAAATTATTTTTCATTCTAAATTTTTTTTTTATATTTTAAATAAATAATTGTTGGATGGGGAACTCTATAAGAAAGTGATTAATTCTAAATCAAGATAATACTTTGAATAAATAATAAATATTTTTTATATTAACATATAGAATAATTATGGAAAATAACATTAAAATTTTAGAAATTTTCTATATCTTAATTATTTCCGTTTTGCTTGGCAGAAAATCATAAATTAAAATTATATAAGACTAATAATTTAATTTAAAACAATTTATATGTCCTTTTACATTTAAATTAACTATATGATGATTGAAGGTTTATTTATAATATCAAAATTTTGAAATAATTAAAGAATGCATTTTCCATCTCCATCTCCCTCGCTTTCAACACTGTTTGACATAATTTTTACTTTTTACCGAAGTATGGGATGAGTATGGAAAATAATAATTTTTTTCCAGAGTTAGTACTTTCCTTCCAAATAAAAAGATTCTTTGTGATTCTTTAAATACTAAATTCATCTATTTATTTAGCAAACTAATTATTATTTTGAATTGCTATCTGGATTACCCGGCTATCCTTTTATTGAAATTATTTCTGTTATAAATTAGATGTCATGTAAACGATATACAGAAGCTGATTAAAATTTTTATAAAATATATATGGGGAAAAAAGTTTTCTTTTGTCAAATGTCAAATTTGACAAAACTTTTGTCAAAAATGTCAAATTTGACAAATCTTTTGTCAAAAATGTCAAATTTGACAAATCTTTTGTCAAAAATGTCAAATTTGACAAATCTTTTATCAAAAATATATTAACAAAATTTCAATTTTATAAATAAAATAGTACTTAGATATTAATATTAATATAAATAAAAAAATATATGTATTAAAGCTATGGTATTAAATATTTCTAAATTTCTATTTTAAAAATTATAATATATTAATATAATTTAATAATAATTTAAAGATATATGTACTTTAAATTAATGAATCGAAATCTATTATGATAATATTTAATATTGTTTTTTATATATGAATAAAGATAATCCTTCCTCTTCTCTAATATTGTCTAATACTATAAAATCATTATTAACTTTTTCTATAATACCATTCATATCATCTAATCTAAACCAATTTTTTAAGCTTATTGGATAATTCATGTTATAATTTTGGAAATAAGAAATAAAATGATTTTGATAAGGTTGTGTCACAAAACCTATCAGTTCATATTTTTGACCATATAAAATTATTTCTCTTTTAAATAATTTATTTATAAAATCTTTTTTTTGTTTTAATAAATCAAAATTTGGCAAATTAGTATTTATAGATAAAATTAATGGTAAATCTATTATTTCATATTTTTTTACATAAAAATTTACATTTCGATCGTCCTCGCTATAACATTGAGGTTCGTTACAAATAGTATTGAGATTTATATATATATATTCTTTAAACAATTTATCTATAGTATCAATTCTATTATCTTCAAATGCAACCAGTGGGATATCAATGAATGGTTGAGATATTAATTCTTCATTTAACTGAGCACTAAATTTGCATTTTCCCGTGCAATAATGTCTTATTCTATAAATTATTCCAAAAATTTTATTATTAATTAATAATCTATAATTAATGACTATTGGCACAAAATTTTTATATTCTAAATTATCTAAGTTAAACAAATTTACTTCATTTTTCTTATTATAATTTTCATACAATTCATAAAAATAAATAAAATCTCCTTTTAAATATTTCTTAATATATTTAATAAAGTTTATATATTTTTAGAATACATTTTCTTTTTTATTATCATAAATATAATTACTCTCCAAAATATTATTATTTTCAATTATAGGCATAATTGTATTCAAAAATAAGATTATAAATGAATCAAATGAACATGAATTATGATCATTTTTAAATGCCTTTAAATTATCTAATTGATCATTATGAGAATTATTATTATCTACAATATCTAAAGTCAAATTATTTAATTCAATCTCTGATGAAGAGTTATTTTTTTCATGTTTTTCATTTTCTATTTCTTTTAAGATAATATCTGAATTTTCATCATCACTTTCATTGTCCTCATTTTTTTCAGATTTAGAGTGCTTTTTTTGTTGAGCATTTAAGTTTTTTTTTATAAAATTGCAATAGATCTTTGGCTATTTCTAATAATGTATCAATAAATCTGATAAAATTCATATTACTTTTCGCATTGTATATATGCTTAAATATCCTGTTAAAATTTTCAAGAGAATTATTAGTTCTAACTTTTTTATGAACATTTGATAAAACTAAACTCTTATCCTTAAAATATTTATTCCATTGTTCACTAAAATAAATTCCGAAATCTTTATAAAACTTATTTTTTTTACAAATATTTTTTATTTCTTTATCGATATTTTTATCTATATTATATTTAAATGGAAGCTCATATACCTTTTTGATAATGTAGTTATAATGTAATTTATTTTCATTGGTTGTATATTTATTTTTCAATAAATATTTATATATATTTTTCATATAATGGAAAAAGCACCCATTATGCTTCAAATTTTTTAAAAATTCAAATTCTTTTATAAATGCTTTCATTAATGCTATCTCAAAATCAGTTGTGTACGATATCCATTTTAAATTTATAATTTCATTGTTTAGATATGATAGAATGTAATTTTTAATATATCTAAATATTAATAAATATCCTTCATATATTTTATTATTAGTAATGATAAATATTCCTGGTACCATTTTTTTTAAAATATTATCATAATACATTATTATTATTGTTTGGCTAAAATTTGTAGGAAATGCAAAAGTAGCATCAATTAATAAGTATTCAGATACAATTAATCTTTTCATACTCTCTTCTAAGAAAAATATAATATGTTCGTGTTTAAATATTTTTTTGTTTGAGTCAAATATATATGTTATATTAATGTCTCTACAAAATAGCCCGATATATTTATTTGTATTACAATATTCAAATATATTATCGATAGATAAATTATTACAAACCTTATTATATTTTGTATATAAATAGTCTAAATGATGATGTTTTACATTAAATTTTTTTTTCTCATAGTATTCATTGAAAGCTTTTTTAAAGGTAGATAAATTCACTAAATATTTTTTATTTTTAAAACATGCTTGTAATATTAGTTCATCTAAATCCTTAGAATCTTTACACTTTTTATAGTCTTCTTCAATTTTATTTATATTATTTTTTTCTAACGATGAATCTTTTTTTATAGAATTATTACTTTTATTACTATTTTCTGAGCCTTCTGATGTATTAGATTTATCATTAGAATCATTAGAAGATTCTTCTATTAATTCATTATATTGTATTTTATCAGATTCTTCTTTGCATATTTTATTGCATATTTCAGAATGATCTTCTTTTAAATAAAATCTAAATTTATTATTATTTAATAATTCTCTTTTTCCCTTTATAGCTGCATCACAAAATCTTGTTTTGTTTTTAGGTTTATCTCTTGTTCTTCTATAATATTCACATTTCCAGGTATCTTCCATTTTTTCATGAAATTTGCTAGTATTAATATTAAACTTTCTATTTTCGAATTTTAGTATAGTGGGGGTATTATATTTAATATCATTTTCATTAATTACTACATCATTTGTTATTTCTTTAAGATTTTCACAATTAAATTTTCTTTCTTTTTTCATAAGTCTTATATTGATTAATATTAAAATATGAATTTTATTTGATATATATTTTTATGGCTCAATGATTCATCTGGATCAATTTTAATAAGAGATAGTGGTTCTAATCTTTAAAAAAGAACATTTTTTTCAAAATTAAAAAAAAAAGGGAAAATAAGGATTAGAACTACTATCCATTATCAAAATTGTCCAGAGAATCATTGAGCCATTTAATCAAAAAGAATTTTTGGCTAATCATTTATATATAAATAAAAAAGCTTGATTGTTTATTGTTTATTTATTATTTTTACCAAATTATTTTGTTTTCTTTATTTAAATTTATTAAATATTTTTAGGGAAAACTTAATAAGTAAGGCCAAAAATATAGGGGGTAAATTCCAAGATTTAGGATAAATTTTTTCATTAAATATACCGTAAAACCCATTGTCGCGTCCCACCGTTGTCCAGTACACCCCCTCAAAATCGGCAAATTTTGAAAATCAAGTTATTCTAAAATAGCTTTTTTTGTGCCTTTGCTCAGTCCCACTCGAAAAATATTCCTCGCACTATAGTAAGGGGGATAAGACAATGGGTTTTAAGGTATATCCTGCAGAAATTGATATTGTAAACAATAGCACTAATCCCCAAACCAATTTAACCTCTCTCAAAAAAAATCTCCCTAAACTCCTTAAACAATTCTAATTCATCTACCG
>JAJJKT010003293.1:0-17549 GCA_023805755.1 Eremoplastron rostratum | reverse complement strand
CAATCCCCAATCCCCAATCCCCAATCCCCATGTTCCCTAATTAAAATAAATATAAAATTATTTTTATTTCATGAAACTTAAATTAATTATTAATAAAAATATAAATTAATTAATATTAAAAATATGAAAAAAAAATTTTTAACACCTATTAATCCAGTAGTTCAAAAAAAACCAAAAAAGGCTGTAGTCATGATTGGAATGAATCCTCCCGAAAAAATCGATAATTTACCAAGAGAAGTAATTAAATGGATTCAGAGTTTAGATTTAACATATAGTGTAAAAAATATTAAGAAAGACTTCAATAATGGATTTTTAGTTGCTCAAATATTATCTCGTTACTATCCTGTAACAAATAACCAAGCAGCAAATTTTAAAGCAATGCAAATGCATACTATTAGCAATGAATTATCAATGAAGGCTAGAAGAGATAATTGGACACAAATAAATAAATTTTTAATAAAAATAAATGAAATTTCAACACGTATAGATGACATGGAAACATTTATAAAAAATGAAAATGGGGAAATTTTATTATTTATAATTTCATTATATCAAGAATTAACAAAAAGACATATTCCTTTATTAGAAGGAAAGATAATAAGTACAGATATAGATAACATAAATAAATCTTTTCTTCTCAAAGATAATGGAGAAATTGAAAAATTGAAAAAAAATGATATTGAAGCTTTAGCAAAAGGTTTAACAGGGAAGCCAGTAGATAAACCAAAAGAAAAACCTCCAGAAGAACAAAAAATGGATGAATCAATGAGTAAAGTTGAGGATAAAAAGGCAGTTGAAGACTTTGGCAAAACATCAAAAACAAATAATTCTTTTATATCTAAAACATCTAATAATGTAGTTATGAAAGGTGATGTAAAACCTATGTCTACACAACCTGCTCAGGCAGAAAAAGGATTTAAAATAAAAATATCTGAGCCAAAACCGTATGTAGCCCAAACTCGAACAATTTTACAACCTAGGGATAGTACTTTTAGAGCAAATGTATCTACTAATCAAGTTAATAAATCAGATAAAGAATTGGATGCCTTTGCTAATTATAATTCTTTATATCAAAATGATAGAGATATTGAGCAAAAAGCAAATAGTGTAGATAATCCCTTTTTAAAATTGGGTGAACCTTTAATGAATAATATTAAAGCTGATTTTCCTGAAGATTTTAAAAGAATAAATATAACTAATGAAGGAAATAAATTTTTATCCAATTTTTTCGAGGCCATTGAAGAAGTTAGTGACGAAGCATTAAATAGAGTAGTAGATACAGTACTTAAAATAATTCAAGATTTTTACAATATTTTAAGTGGAAGGCAAGTAAATGATTATATTGATGTTTTTTTAATTATGTTTAATGCTTATATAAATTTAGAAAATAATTATGCAGATGATAATAAAAAAGCAAGTATATTGCATGAAGGTTTATGTAATTTTTTCTTAAAAAGTTTAAAAAATAAAAATGAAGAAATGTTTTTTATTTTTAAAAATATTTTTTTGAAAAAAATATTTGAAACTATAAATGATAAAGAGCATTCATATAAAGTTAAAGATTTATGTGATTTATTATATAGAATTTTAGACCCTTCAAATGATCAACAAATTGAATTATTTAAAATGTTTAGAGAGAGAACTAAAAATAATGAAGAAATTATGTATGAGTGTTTTGCAAAATTACATGAAGAAATTCAAAATCTAAATGATAGTCTTATTGATTGCTGTTTATTTTATGTATTAAATGGATTGACTCATGAAAATCCTAAAATACGATATCATTCTTTGCAAATGCTCTTAAAATATTCGATTATGAATGTTAATTTTGTTTATAATTTTGCACCTAAAATAGAAAAATTGGCCAAAAAAGAAAAAGATAGAGAAAATTGTTTATTAATAATAAAAATAGTATGTCAAACATTTAAATCAGCTTATATAAAAAAAACAACACCAAAAGATCAAAGAAAAAATAGTCAAATTGAAAAAGAAAAGAAAAATAATGAGGATAGGATTGATAAGATAGTCGAACCAATGGGAGGAGAAATAGATCAAGCCACTTATTTAAATGAATTATCATTTGGAAATAGAATAATAAAATATATTACTGATAGATTTGAAGGAGATAATTTATTTATTTTAATTTTTGTGAACTATATAAATGATTATTTATATGATAATAATGAATTATATCTTATTTTAATAAATGCATTTTTTAATTCTAATGAATCAATTATGGAATATGAATTATTCGGAGGAGAATTGGATGATACAATGAAATCTAAATATTCTTGGACTATATTTAGATCTCCATTTATTGTTAAAACTATGACTGGATTTAATTCTGCAATGATTTTGAAAGCCTTTGATACAATGATACAACAAAGAAAAATAACAGAATTAGGAGATAGGGAATATAATTTAATTAATTTCATAGTAAAAGATGGATTAAATATTAATTATTCTGATATATATAAATCTAGTTTTAATTTTTCAGGATTAGTGATTCAAGATATTTGTAAAGTAGAAAGATGTAATAATTGTTTTTGTATATTAGATACATTTTAACAATGTTTCTTGTTGAATATCTTCGGTCCTTCTCTTGAAATCAATATCTTGATTTTTTTTTCTTGCGTATTTTATTATAATTATTATTGAAAGAATAAGAATAAATGAAGCAAAGACAATAACTAAAATAATTCCTAAACTACTTCCATCATCATCATCTTCTTCATTTAGAGATTTTTCTTTTTCTATTAATTCAAAATATATTTCTGCACCTTCTTCTGGTTCTATCATTAATACAGAATAATTAGTATTTATCGGCTTAGAAACATTTAAATTTTCCAATTTTGTAAATTTAAGATTTTTTAATTCTTTAATTATATTTTTTGTTTGGCTTTCTGATGTTTCAGAAAATAATATTAATGAATTCATATTTTCTATTGTAATTAAAACTTTATCAAGATTTTTCCAATCAATGAATAGGAAAGTATCAGTTGTATCATTAAAAATAATTTTTCCTGAAGATAATTTATCAACTTTCATTGTGGAATAATCTAATATATTAATTTTTTCTAAAGTATAAGATTTTCCTTCTTTCGGCTTAAATTTAATAGTAACACTATAATTTGAATTTTTTTCAAATGTATAATAAGTGAAATTCAAAGGCCTATCTCCTAAATTATTTTCATTAATAGAAATAATATCCTGAATATTTGAATAATCACAATTAGAAATTGATATTTTTTTAGTATAATCTTTATCCAACGTTTTAATATTAAATTTTAAAGAAGGTTCATTTGCATCATCAATATTAAATTCTTTAAATTCAATATTATCATTATTTAAATCTAAATCAAATGGAGTTTCAGTTGCTAATATTTCAAATGTTCCTTTAATATTTTTTTCAGTAGTTTTTCTTAAAAGTTCACTTTCAATTCTTTTAAAAATAATTTCATAAGTTCCACCATTTTTATCATATAAAAAGTTAATATATCCTTCTTCATCATTAATTTCAAATGATTCTTTATTTCCATTAGGAATATAAATTTCAATAATAAAGGATCCACTTTGTTCTAATTTATAATGTAATAAAAACATTTCATTATATTCCGATTTTTTCTCTACAGGTAAAGAGAAATATGCTTCATTCTGGCCTAAAACAAAATCTTCTTTTTCTTCAATATTTATTTCATTTGGTATTGGTTCTATTGCTTCAAATGATTCATAGAAATTTAATTGTTTATTAAATCTTATTTCTTGACTTATTATACCTATTATATATTCACCCTTTTTTCCTGGTACAGATAATAAATCAACATCTACATTTATTAATTCATTTTCTCCAATATCAACAATATCTATTATTTTTACTTCTTCTGATTTTTCAGTCACTAATTTTGTTATAATGCAAGGATTTGAGAAAGTTTCCTTTGAATATTTTTCATTTTTTGGAGCAATTACTACAATATATCTAGTTGAAGAATTTCTATAATTAGAATTGAATTTTATTGTATATAAATTTGAATTTTCCTTTTTATTTATTTCTTTTATAGTTAAATTATTTGTTTCATTTCTTTCATCCATCCATTTTTCATTTTCATAAACTTTTTCGTCTAATTCATCTATAAAAGAATAAGAAAAAACAAAATTTTCATCAGATTCAAACCTTAATTTTGTTGTTCCACTTTTTAACTGATGAGTATTATTTTGAATTACATCATCATTTAACTCTATTAAAGCTTCATTTGAATCATGCATTGATTGATTATAAATTTTAATTTTATTTTTAGGTGGAATGCAATAATTTACTTGATATTGAATTTTATTTATATTCATACTATTAATTATTAAATAATTTTCATTATTTTCTGAATCACTTTTTGGTATTACATTAAATGTATTCTTATTTTGTGGAGGATTAATATTTTTACTTGAATAATCTATACTAGCTTCATTACTCGTTTCTAGGAAATATATATAAAGTTTTTCACCATCAGCTAATTCTTCTGTTAATTTATCATAAATATTTTCTATATAAACCACTTTAAAATCTTCTTCTTCATCTTTTTCCTTATCCTTAAATCCATTATTATAAAAATTATTATACTTAGTACTAAGTATATCACTAAAAGTATAACCTTCAAACCCGAAATCTATAATTAAAGTTGAATCTATTGGTATTTTTAATTTATAATTTTTTCCTTTTTGATTAGGATCTATTTCTATTTGTTTCATTCCTTGCATTAGTTCTCCATAAAAGTAAACCATTGAATCATTACTTGATTTAATTTTCAAATTTTCTCCTTCGATTTCTCCGGTTAATTTAGAAGGATTTAATTCTAAAATTACTTCTTTATTTTTATTATAAATTTCAACTTTAGCATCAAATCCTGGCTCTAGTTTAACCATATGTTTACCAGCTAAATTCAAAGTATATTCAATATCTTTTTCTAAATATCTTGCTGCCGTACTTGAAATTGAAGGATCTTTTAAGAAGAGCGTGTTTGGATTAATAATTTTATTTTCGGAAAATTCTTCCACATCTAAATAAATATCTAAAAATGAATTATGTTGTAGATATCCTGATAATAATTTAATATCTTCTAGCTTAATAACTCTATTAAATATTGATTTTTTATTCTCACAAGAAGGAAGAGGCTTTGTCAATATGGAATAATCTGATTCACTTCTTAAATCTAAATCACATTCATATAAATCAGTTCCACCATAATATTTCTTAATATAAATAATTATTTTTTCTTTGATATCAGAAAAATATAAATTAATAAATTCATAAAATGTACTCAAATCTGAATTAATTCTTAAATTTAATGGCAAAATCATTTTCAAATTAATTTCTCCTTGAGAAGATTCTTCAATTTTATCTAATAATTCAAAATAAGCTTTTAATAAATCATTGTTATTAAGAGCATAGAAGAGAGCATATTTTGGTTCATATGTTTTTCTTGAAATTTTAATATCTTTTGTTTCAGATTTATCAATATATATCATTATCCGAGAAGGCAAAGAATTTTGAGCAATTAAATTTGTTCTTTTACCTGAGCTGGACATAGTGAATAATTCCATATTATTTTCCGGTGAAGAAAAAACTGTTAAAGTATTGTAAACAAGCATATCTTCATCTTTTTTATCATGATCTTCTTTTTCTTCATCGTGTTTTTCCTCTTCTTCTTTCTGCTCTTCTTTTTCTTCATCCGGTCTATCTTCCTCTTCTTTATCATAGTCATCTCCTTCTTTATCATCATAATCTATTTCCTCTTCTCTTAATTTTTCTTTTTCCTCTTTGTCCACAGAAAATAATTCATCCATTCTCCTTAGATCTTTTTTTTCATAAGGATTATTTTCTTCCTCTTTTTCATTTGTATAAATATCTTCTAAATCAATTATTGCATTTTCTCCTTTTTTTAAATTAAATTCAGTGGTATTATCATAATCCTTAAATAATTTATTTGCTATAATAATTTTTGTTTCTTTATCATTATTTTCAGGAACTAATGTTATTATTCCATATTTACTATCACCGGAAATTTTTCCTATTTTAGATTTTATTTTTTTTATTCCTAATGAACTTATATTATTTAAAGGATTCTTTTCATCCGTATAAGAAATATATAAGGATTGCGCATTTAGAGTAGAGTAATATAAACTTTTTTTATTTTCTAAATTAACAACTAATAATTTAATATCAGAAAAAGAAAATATTCCTTCTTCCTTTTGTTCTATTGAATCCTTAAATATTTGAAAAATGGCAAAAGTTGGATTGCAATAGGAGTTATAAGTCAAAATATTTTTAGAGAAATGAATTTTTATAGTATAATTATAATCTTTAGAAAAGCTGAACATGCTAACTGGTCTAATGCATTCTTCATTACTATTATCTTTACATATTTCAAATGGATTATCATAAACATTATTCTCTTCATTTCTTTGGTATTCGTTCATTACTTTATAACTTAAAAATGCATATTTATCTTCTGCTAAATTTTGAACTTTAATAATTCTTGGGCCAAGGTCAAATTCGGAATAAATTTGTTTATTATTATAATAAGCTTTTTGGCTTAAATCAATAGTGGAAATAACTTTATTTGGTATATATGCAAAAAAAAAACTATTTCCTTCTCCATAATAATATTGGGAAAAAAAAGTGAAATAATATGTTCCTGATTTTTTTAATTCTACATTAACCATATTATTAAAAAAATCTATTTGGTATGTTATTACCTTTTCATCATCATCGGAAAAAATAAAATCAAAATTCTTTCTTATGTCTTCAAAAATAAAACTAATAATTAACGGAGAGTCATCTTTTTGTTCATAAATATATTTAAATTGATTTCTTCTATCAAAATTAAATTCTACTTTTTCCTCAAAACTTAATTCTAAAATTTCAAATGAATTATAGAGTCTTAATATTTCTGGCTCATAAAAATATAAATCATTATTCCATAAAACATTATAACTAACTATTGTAATAACAACTTGTTCATTTTTCTTAATATTTAATTTATTTATATTAACATATGATGTTATTGTTCTTTCTTCAGATTTTTCAATTATTGCTTTAACAATAATTGAATCAGAATTTTGTGTCATTAATTTTGCAACATGACATGGATTAGAGAAAGTTCCTTCATTATTTATTTCATCTTTTTTAGCTAATACAATATAATATTTATTCAAACAATTTAAATATTTTTGGTCGAAATCTATTTGAAGAATAATTTTAGATATTTGTTTTATATACACATTTGTGTAATAATTTTTTTCACAACGTTCAGTTTTAGAATTTTGAAAAGAATATGAAAATAAAAATTCATTTTTAGATTCAAATGAATGCTCAAAGATACCATTTACAAAATTTATATCAATTCTAACAAGTTCATCCTCTTTAATTGTATTTTTATAATTAATTGTTTGCTCAGGATTTTTTATTTTTAATGTAACTTCTTCATTATCACACATAAAAATTTTATAATTTGCTTCTTTTTTGCTTAAAAATGAATTTAAAATAATAGAACCCTCATTATTGCTTGGAATAACTTCAAAATTATATTTATTTCCTTTAGTTAATAAATTATCATAATATACTGGAGCAGTTACAGTAAAATTGTCATTATCAAAATATAGCATTTGTTCTTCATCAAATCCACTAAAAATATATATTAAATATTTTTCGCCTTCTTCTTCATATAATTCATTTTCTAATTTTTTATCATATAAATTTTCAATAAAAATTGTTATTTCCACTTTAGTTGTTAAAAAGATTAAATCTATACTTGTAATCATTGGATAACATTCTTTAAATCCAAAATCTTTAGCTATAAACAAAGGAAAATATTGATTAACTTGATTCTGATTATTATTTAAATAAATATTAGAATTAGAACTTATATTAAATTTCATATTTTTGCCTTTATTTTCTTTGCCAAAATCTATTATCTTAAGTTTTTCTGGATTTTTTATTTTTTTATAAAAATATACTAAAGCATTTTTATTTGATACAACTCTTATATTATCACCAGTTAAATTTTTAATTACTTTATTATCTTTATTTAGCTCATATATTGCCCCATTTTCACCTGTGAATGTAACTTCTGCATCTAAAAATTTATTATCTAATTTGATATAATGATCAACTGTGAAATTTAAAGTATATTCTTTTCCTTCAACTAATAATTTTACTAAATTATTAAAAAGAAATATTTTTTCATTATTTTGAATAATTGTTGAATCATTGAATTTTTGCATATAAACATCATAAAAAGAGCCATAAGAATTAAGATAAGTTATTAATTGGCTACCTGTTATAATTTTTAATTCATTAGTTATTAATTTATCATTTCTTCCATAAGAATGAACTAGGGATTGAAAATCAAGGTTATCGATATAAGATTCTATATTTGTATTATTTTGATAAATATCTACTTCCCCAAAATATTTTTTAGTATATAAATAATATTTTTCATCAATGTTAGAAAAATATGAAAAATTGAAACCAAAATCAGCTGATTGAGAATGAATTCTCATAAAAATGAAATCTGGGCCATATTCATTAAAATAATAATTTAAATCACTTTGCTTTATTATATTAATGTTCCATTCATAAAACTCTTCTTCTTCATATGGATATTCTTGTTCTTTCTCTTCTTCATCTGGATAGTCTTGCTCTTCTTCTTCATACGGATATTCTTGTTCTTTCTCTTCTTCATCTGGGTAGTCTTGTTCTTCTTCTTCTTCATATGGATATTCTTGTTCTTTCTCTTCTTCATCTGGGAAGTCTTGCTCTTCTTCTTCATACGGATATTCTTGTTCTTTCTCTTCTTCATCTGGGTAGTCTTGCTCTTCTTCTTCATACGGATATTCTTGTTCTTTCTCTTCTTCGTATGGATATTCTTGTTCTTTCTCTTCTTCAACTGGGTAATCCTGCTCTTCTTCTTCAACTGGGTAGCCTTGCTCTTCTTCTTCAACTGGATATCCTTGCTCTTCTTCTTTTTCTTCTATAAATTCTTTAATTTTAATTTTCTTTTCATCTGAGTAAAATGAATAAGCTAATTTTGTAACATTTTCTGAAGAATCAACATAAATTAATGAAAAATTTCCATTTTTTCCTTCTAAAATTGCAAAATCAGTGGGATTTTGAGGTCTAAATACATTATTAAAAATGACCAAATTTTTACTTGTAGATTTTAAAATACATGTTTGATTATCATATAGATTAACAAAAGCTAAAGTATGAGACCCTATTCCAAAATCATATGATTTAAACTCTTTAATAATAGCTATATTATTAAAAATATTAATTGTACCTTTGTTATTTTCTTTATTATTATATTCAATCTTCAAAATAAGATAATCATCATTATTAATATTAATAAGGTCTAATATTTTATTGCATTCATCTTTGTCAAATTCAATATTATTTATTTCTTTATATATTTCGTCTTTTTGATATTGGGTTATATATTTATGGCCAAAGAAAGAAACATTATAATTAACTACTATATAAATATTTGATAAATCTTTTGTTTTTACTATGAAATAGTCTTCTTTCGTATTTTCCCCTATATCAATAATTTAATTCATAAAACTTTTTTAAAAATCTTTTAATAGAGTTTCTTGTTGAATATCTTCAGTCTTTTTCTGGAAATCAATATTTTCCCTCCTTTTTCTAAAATATCCAATAATAAAGATTAGTCCAATAATAACGATATTTAAAACAATGACAATAATTATAACAACACCCGCACTAATTCCATCATCATCATCGCCATCACCATCATCGATATTTTTTGCAATGTTATCAACTTTTAAATTTATTTGAGTTCCTTCTTCTGGCCCTATCATTAATACAGAATAATTACTTTTTTCAGGTTTGGTTAAAGTTAAATCCTTTAATTCTCTAAATTTAAGGTTATTAAATTCTTTAATTAAATTTTCTGATTGATCTTTAGTTATTTCAGTATGTAATAATATTGGCTCATATTTTATTTTTTCAATTGTAACTTTTTCAACATTTGTCCAATCAATAATAAAGAATCTATCATTATTATCATTATACATAAAAGTTCCAGACACTATTTGTTTATACTCAATTGAAGGATCAAGAATATTAACTTTTCCTAAAGTATAAGAATTTTCTTCTTTTGATTTAAATTTAATTGTAACATGATAATTTGAATTGTTTTCAAATGTATAATAAGTGAAATTCAATTCTTTATCTCCTAAATTATTTTGATTTATTAACACAATCTCATTAATATTAGAACTATCACAATTAGAAATAGATATTTTTTTAGTAAAGTCTTTGTCCAACGTTTTAATATTAAATTTTAAAGAAGGTTCATTTGCATCATTAATATTAAATTCTTTAAATTCAATATTATCATTATTTAAATCTAAATCAAATGGAGTTTCAGTTGTAAATATTTCAAATGTTCCTTTAATAGAACTTTCAATGGCACTTCTTAAAAGTTGACTTTCTTCATTTTTAAAAATAATTTTATATATTCCATTTTTATCATATAAAAAGTTAACATATCCTTCTTCATTATTAATTTTAAATGATTCTTTATTTCCTTTAGGACCATAAATTTCAATAATAAAAGATCCACTTTTTTCTAATTTATAATGTAATAAAAGCATTTCATTATATTTTGTTTTTTTTTCAGCATGAAATGAAAAATAAAATTCAGTTGTGCTTAAATCAAATTCTTGTTTTTCTTCTTTATTAAATTCTATTGGTGTTAATATTTCAACAGGTTCATAAAAGTTTATTTTTTTAGAAAATCTTAATTCTTGACTTATTATGCCAATTATATATTCGTGGTTTTTTCCTGCTATAGTATGAAAATCAAAATCGAAATTGATAAATTCATTTTCTCCAATATCAACAAATTCTATTATTTTTACTTCTTCTGATTTTTCAGTCACCAATTTTGTTATAATGCAAGGATTTGAGAAAGTTTCCTTTGTATATTTTTCATTTTTTGGAGCAATTACTACAATATATCTAGTAGAGGAATTTCTATAATTAACATTGAATTTGATATTATGTAAATCTGAATTATTCTTTTCAGTTATTTCTATATTTAAATCATTCACCACAACCCTTTCATTATTCCACTTTTTATTTTCACTAAATGTTTCATCATGTTTGTCAATAAAAGAATAAGTAAAAACAAAATCTTCTTCAGATTCAAATCTTAAACCAGTCGGTCCATTTAATTCTTGCATTAATATTTCTTCTTGGTTTAGTTTTATTGAAGTTTCTTTTGGATCATCTATTGATTGATAATATATAGTAATTGGTTTTTTTGAAGTGCAATAATTTACTTGAAATTGAATTTTATTAATATTTATATTATTAATTACTAAATTTTTGTTTGTACCACTTTTTGAGATCACATTAAATGTGTAATCGTTGTATGGAGGATTAATATTTGTATTTGAATAATCGATATTAATTTCCTCATTATTATCAATATAATATAAATATAATTTTTCTCCTTCAACTAAATTTTCTGTAAATTTATCATAAATATTTTCTATATAAATTGTTCTATATTCATTTTCTTCTTTAATTTGTTCATTATCATCTTCTTCATCTTCATCTTCTTGTAAAACGAAACTAACTAAATCTACATAATTATATCCTTTAAATCCGAAATCAATAACATAGGGTGTTTTTTTTGATATCTGGAATTTGTAATTTTTTCCTATTTGATTAGGATCTATTTCTATTTGCTTAATTTCAGAATTTAATTGTCCATAAAAGTAAACCATGGCGTTGTTTTTTGATTTAATTTTTAGTTTTTCTCCTTCGAATTCTCCAGTTAATTTAGAAGGATTTAAATTCAAAATTACTTTCTTATTTTCATTATATATTTCAACTTCTGCATTAAATCCTGGCTCTAATTTAGCCATATGTTTACCAGTTAAATTCAAAGTATATTCAATATCTTTTTCTAAATATCTTGCTGAAACGCTAAATTCCATTTCATCTACACCTTCAATAAATCCAAAGGTTGGACTAATAATTTTATTTTCTGAATATTCATCAATATCTAAATAAATATCAAAATATGAATTAGGCCCTAAATATCCTGATAATAATTTAATATCTTCTAGTCTAATAATTCTATTAAATATTGATTTTTTATTTTCGCAAGTAGGAAGTGGTTTTGTTATTAAAGAATAATCAGATTCTTCTTTTAGCTCTGCATCACATTCATATAATTCTGTTCCTCCGTAATATTTCTTAATATAAAGAATTATTTTTTCTTTAATATCAGAAAAATATAAATTAACAAAATCATAAAATACATTTAAATCTGAATTAATTCTTATATATAATGGTAATAAATCTTTCAAACCTATTTCTTTTTTATCGTGTAAATATCTTTCAAATAAATCCAAATAAGTTTTTAATAAAGCATTATCATTAATTGCCAAGAAATATGCAAATTTTGGATCATAAGTATTAATTTTAATGGTAATATCTTTTTCATATTCTTCAACATATATCTTTATTGGAATTGTATTTTGAACTATTAAATCTTTTTTGTCCCCTGAACTATATTTTGTGAATAATTCCATATTTTTTACTGGAGATGAAAATGTTGTTAAAGTATAATATCTTATTTCATCATCGTAATCTTCATCATATTTGTATTCCTCTTCCTCTTCATCTGCAGCCTTTAATTTAGGTGACGAAGCTTTATTTTTTTCAGTTTCATTTTCTGCTAAATATATGATAGCATTTTCTCCAGCAAAAAGTTTAAATCTAAGAATTCGCCTATCTTTTATTAATTTATCTGCAAATATAATCTTTGTTTTGAAATTATTATTTTCAGGAAATATAACTATTAATCCATAATCAGAAATTGTTTCTATATCAGAATTAATTTTAGATAATTCCGCAGAATTTATATTATTTAATGTAATACTTTTATCTAAATAACTAATATAAGTTTCTTTACTTTCTAAAGTAGTCAAATATAAATTATCTTTTTTTGTCATATTAAAAAGTAATAATTGAGTATCTTCAAAAGAATATTGACCATGCTTTGTTACATCCATTGCATTAGGAATAGTATAAAATGAAAAAGTTGGATTAATATAATAATTAGAATAATATTCATCTTTTCTTTTAATGAAATTAATTTTGATGGTATAATTATTTTTTTTATAAAACCTGAATAAATTAACTTGTTTAACGCATTCTTCGGATTCATCATCGATACATATTTCAAATGGGTTTTCATAATCTGAGGCTTCTTTATCTAATATTGTATAATTCAAAAATACAAATGTATCTTGTTTTAAGTTTTGAACTTTAATTAATCTAGGGGCAAGATCTATTATTGAGGCTATTTGTTTATCATAGTTATAAACTTTTTTACTTAAGTCAATAGTATCAATAATTTCATTCTGTAAATATGTATAAAAATATTCGCTATGATTTCCAGTATAATCATATAATTCGAAAAGGAAGTGATAATTTCCTGATTTTGAAAATGTTAAGACTAAATGATATATACCATCAGGTTTATCAATATTATATTTTTCAATATTATAATCTTCATCAACAAAATAGAAATTGAAGGATTGATACGTTTCAAAAACAAAACTAATATTTAATGCAGAATCTCCTTTATGTTGATAATTAAGATTAAATAAATTTTTTTCTTCATAGTCAAAACTTAACGTTTCCCCAATATTAAATTCTATGATTTCATCAGATTTATATAATTTAAATTCTTTAGGCTCATAAAAAGATAAATCATTATTATAAAGAAGATTATAATTAACAACTGTTATAATTAATAAATCATTTTTTTTAACATTCAATTTATTTATATTAATGTATGAAGTTATTTCATAATCATTTGATTGTTCATATATTGTTTTAACAACAATTGATTCTGAATTTTGAGTCATTAATTTTCCGATATGGCATGGATTAGAAAATGTTTCTTTATTATTATTTTGGTCGCTTTTGGCCACAATAATATGATATTGATTTGTACAATTTGTATATTTTTGAGAAAATGTAATTTTTAGAGAATATCTCGATAATTCATCAATTGATTTTATATTAAAACTTTCATTTTCATTGGCTTTTTCAATTTTTTTATTCCTAAAAGAATATGAAAATAAAAATTCTTTTTCAGATTCAAAAGAATGTTCCAAAATTTCAGAATTTGAACGTAAATTAATACTATCAAATTGGCTGTCTTCATTAAATATTTTTTGATAATCAATTTTACCATTTGAATTTTTTATTTTTAATTTAACTTCTAAATTTTCACAAGGGTATATTTGATAAATTGCTTTTCTTTTATTTAATGCATTTCGAATAATAGAACCTTCAGTATTTCCTGGAATTACTTCAAAATTATATTTATTTCCTTTAGTTAATAAATTAGGATAATATTCTGGCTCAGTTATACTCATATCTTTAAAATCATAAGAATCTTTTTCATCAAATTTACCAAAAATATATATTAAAAATTTTTCGCCTTCTTTTTCATATAATTCATTTTCCAATTTTTTATCATAAAAATTATCAATATAAATTGTTTTTTTTGATTTTTTTTTCGAAAAATAATCCATATTAGAAGAACTAATAAATGGATAACATTCTTCAAATCCAAAATCTTTTGCAATTAATAATTTATTATTAAATGGAGAGCTTATTTCAAATTTCATATTTTGACCAGATTTATTTTTATCAAATTCTATTACTTTAACATTTGATGCATCATTTAATTTTTGATAAAAGTAAACTAATGCATTTTGATTTGATATAACTTTTATATTATTACCAGCTAAATTCTTTATCACTTTATTATCTTTGCTTAATTCATAGTTTTTGCCTTTTTCATCCGTGAAAATAATTTTTGCATCTAAAAAGTTATTATCTAATTTAATAAAGTGGTCAACTGGGAAATTTAAAGTATAAGTCTTGTTTGCATTAAATAATTTTTGCAAATTATTATTATTAAATAAAGAAGATTTATCGGTTTGAATCATTGAAATAGTTTCAGAATCATTGTATTTTTGAATGTATAAATCATATAAAGAATCATAATAATTAAAGTAACTTAATAATTGATTTCCATAAAAAGTGACTAATTTATTATTTATTAATAAATTATCTTTAGTTCCATAAGATTGAAATAAAGTTTTAAAATCCTTATTTTGAATAATAGAATCTATATTTGTATTATTATTAAAATAAAATTCGATTCCACCAAAATAATTTTTCAAATAAAAATAATATTTTTCATCAAAGTCGTAATAATATTCAAAAGATGGAACCAAATCAAATGAATAAGAATAATATCTACTAAAAATACAATTTTGAGAATTATTAAATAAATCATCTAATTCTTGTTGAGAATAAGAACGAATATTCCATTCAAATTCATCTTCGTATTCTTCTTCATATTCTTCTTCTTCGTATTCTTCTTCTTTCTCTTCATAATATGAATAGTTAATTGTTGTATTTTCTTTGGAAGAGTTAACATAAACAATTGCAAATGTATCATTTTCTTCAAAAGTTAATTCTTTGGTGGAAATTTTAGGAATAAAAGTTTCTTGATCTATCAAAGCCATATTCTTATTTGTAGACGTTAAATAATATTGAGTTTTATTACCTGGGAAATTCAGCAATAGCAAAGTATGGGAACCTTCTTCCAAATCATATAATTTAAAATCTACCATAGGAATATAAGAATTAAAAAGAATAATAAAACCATAGTTCCTATTATCTATAATTATCTTCATAATTAAATAATCATTTTGATTTTTATTATCAAAAATTATTAGATCTGAACAATTCATTTCTATAAATTCAAAGTTTGTTATTTCTTCATCTAAATTGTCTTTTTGAGATTCGTTTATAAAATTGTAGCCCAAGAAAGTTTTATCACTATGATCAGCAAAAGCCAAAATATAAGGTAAACCTGTTGATTTGACTATATAATATTTTTCTGTGGTGTTTTTAAAAATTAAATTTGATATTCCAAAATCTAATTCATTAATCTCAACTTTATGACTAGTATTGTCATAGTTATGAAATGGAATATAAAAATAATATTCTTCAATATTTGATATGAGGCAATTTAATTTAAATTTATAGCTCTGCCCTTTTTCAACTGTTAGACTAGTAAATGGTTCATATTGACAATCTGAATCTTCATCATTTTTAATGCAATAATACATTAAATGGTCGTCGTCTAAAATTTTATCTTCGTCATTTGGGTATATATTAAATGATGTATCATTATCAACTTCATCTATAGAAAATATTAATTATTCTGAATTGAAAGAATGTGTTGAATATTTATTTAATTATTATTAATTTGAGAAATATTTTATTTTTAAAAGGCAGATTTTTAATTAAGTTAACCTTTTAAAATTATTGGATTTATTGAAAGTATGATTGCTCAGGGATTTCGTAGGATTAAATTTAGACTAGTTAAAGGAGTAGGATTAATTTCATTTTCATCATAATATATTAACCTTTCTACTTTTGTTTGAATAATAATAAAAATAAAGTATAGTCCTTATCACTTCTAACAAATGTAGCAAGGTTAGTTTATAATTCCAATTTAAAAATTGTTCTAAATCTATTTTAAACTTATACTCATATAATCATAAAATGATAATTAAAAATTTATTTAGGTTAATATCTTTTGAATTATCAATTAAAATCATTTTAGCTGCAAATTCATTAGTATTAACCTAAATAAAAAATAATTTTTAACTTTTAACTTTTTCAAAGGTTTTTTATGAAAATAATAATGCTTACCCTTATTTTTAATCTTATATAATATTTTGAAAAAGTTAATATGATAAAAAGATATTTAGATTATTTAATTCAAAAGTTATAATTCCAGAAGGAAATGTTTCTTCGTTTTTTAATTCCGTAGTCCAAGAATTAGGCCACGAAAAATTTAGAAGCTTGGCCTTTTGTAGGGGATTCGCTCTATTTTATTAATATTTTAAGATATAATATTTTTTTGGATGGACTCATGGCCGAGTCAATTTGGTTAAATAGGTAGATTTATCCTTAGTGAATAAATATAAATTAATTATTTAAAATTGAAAAAGTAAATGATAGAGTATACCATTCATTTTTAGGTAATATAATAGGAATTATTTCTATTTCGTCTTCATTTGTCTTATTATAAATTTCTTTAAAAATACATTCAATATTATCTTCTGAGAATGTGAAACCAATAAATGGATATTTTATTCCTTCATTTAAAATATTTTCTGGAATATGATAAATTAATTCTGTCACTCCTGGTTGTAATTCAAATTCATTATAGCCCAAGTCTGGAATATCTTCACTTAATATAGATACAATTACAAAGGAGAATAAAATAAAAAATATTTTTGTTTGAATTGTTTTCATTTTTCTTTAATAAATAATATTAAATTTAATTTATTTATCTAAAATTAAATTAATTTATTTATTTATTATATTTATAATAAATCTTTTTATTATAAAT
>JAJJKT010003292.1:0-18275 GCA_023805755.1 Eremoplastron rostratum | reverse complement strand
AATCCCCAATCCCCAATCCCCAATCCCCAATATTATTTATATTTTTATAAGAAAAATAAATTTTTAATTAAGACAGAATTTTTTAAAATAATCATTTTTTTTATTTAATAATTAATAAATAACTATTTAAAGGAAATTAATTATTTTACTAATTGAATAAAGACCTCTTTTTCCTTTAATTAAAGAGAATTTTCTAAGACTAGATGAAACTAATGCCATAAAACAGTCTAAAATGACAGAAAATATAAATGTCATAAGAATATTAATTATCAAGTGCTTTTTGGCATTAACAAAAGTTGAAGTAACAGAGCCAATATATACCCAATAAAATATGAAGAAGCACATTGAGCCGCATAATAGTACCCAAAGTTTAATATTTAAATTATTTATTTTTTTATTATCCATTTTACATTTGACAGTACTAAATAATTTTGCTAAAGAAAGGAAAATAAATGATAATATAATTGCTCCAAATATATATTTAAATTGGTAACCAAAGTTATAATTTCCTTTCTCAATATAAATTTGGTGAATATTTTTTTCAGTAAAGAAGAATGTATTTGTAGCAAAATAGTTGATGATTGCTAATATTAATAATGCGATTTTCAATATAGCAATATTTTTATCTTTATAAAAGGCAAATAATATTATTTCTCTATTTTTAATTGATGATAAAAACATTTCCGAAAATCTCCTTTTATCTTGATCTTTAGCTTCGGAAAATTCAAACATATCTATATCAGGTTTTGCATAACCGTCATCATTAATGGATTTTTTAAAAATATCTTTAGAATCCTTATTACTATCAATGTCTTCTTTTATATCTAATCCATACTTAGAACTTTTCTTTACTGTTTTTTTTTGTTCTTTTGGATTTGGTGGATTAGATGTCGGTTTTTCTTTTATTTCATTTTTTGTTGATAATTGTTTCAAATATGTATTTCTGAATATAATAAAAATAGTCCAAAGAGAAATGTATCCAATTAAAAGGAGGGAATAAATAATAAGAATATAATTTTTAAGGAAATCAATGCTTATATTTTTTGAGCACTTTAATAAATCAGCATTAATACTAGAATATTTCTGACTTTTAATAGGTTCTTCATTTTTTAATGACGATATAATATTATTATTTTCATCTAATATTTCATCTAAATCATTAGAAGCACTAATAGTAGGGAATCCTTGATTAGGTTCACAACTACAAAATACTTCTCCTGTTGTCGAATTATATCCTTTAAATTCACAACCACTTTGACATATTTTATTTTTATAATTATAATCAATCAACCTATCTTGCAATAAAACATCTGTTCCATCTTCAGAGGTATATCTATAACATTTATCATCATAAAATCCATTATTGCCACTATATTTAGATGATGAACCCAAAATAAATTTGATTTTATTAGCAAAAGATTTTTCTAAAGAATTCTTTATTATTACTTTTTCTTCTTTACAAATTGATAAATCTAATCTTTGAGTTCTATTTTTTGGATTAAATATTTCATATTGAACATAATTTATAGTTGAATCATTTTTTCTAAAATCTAATTTAATTATTGTTAATTTAACATCATCAGCAATATTATAATATTTTCTTAATTTATCTTCACATGGCCCTAAATCAATATATGAATCTTCTAAAGCATCTGTTCCATTTATAGGTATCATATTATCATCAATTAAACTTTGATATTCAACATTATCATGAGATTCTTCTAATTGCCTAAATAATGTATATGAAGAGAATAATGAATAAATGCTTATTTTAGCAACAATACTATAATAGTAATTATAATAATAATTAATATTACTTAAGGAGAATGATTTTGTTAATTGTTCAATAATTCCTTGGGAGAAATATAATTTAATTAAGGAAATAATTTTGTTGAGACCATAAGGTATATTAGATATTTTGCATCCTTGGTATAATATTAATTCAAGAGGACAAATTTCTACACATTCATTTGTATGAGTATAATAAAAAGGTAAAGAACATGGGCATACATCATTTTCATCTATACATATTTTTTGATTAATATCAGCATAAGGATCAATTTTTATTTGATAGAAGAATTTATTAGGACAAGTATATGTTTTTACACAATTATTTTCATTATTTTTATATAATTTAGGTTGGCAAGTTTCACAATTCATTTTTTTTTCTGACCCTCCAGAGGAGCAAGATAAACAATCCTTATAACATTTGTCTATTGTATTAATAACTGTATCATTTACATAATAACCTCTAGGAATATCATCTATACATTTTGTTTGATTATAATTTACATATTTTCCTTTGGATTTACAATTTAAACAATTAGAAGTATGGGGGAAAAATGTAAATCCTTTAGATGAATTACAACTTAAACAATTCATATGATCATCATCTAGTTGCCCACATGAACAAGTTAAACAATCTTCATAACAAGAAACATATCTATCATTGTCATCATCAAAACATTCCCCTTCTTTTGTTTTATTTCTACAAATTTTGGATTTTTCAACTGGATAAAATCCAAGTTGTTTATTACAAGTATCACAATTAGTTACTTCACCTTCCTCATTTAATTTTGGTTTTTCTGAGCATGATTCGCAAGATAATGGACATTCTTTTATTATATTTCCATCTAAATAATGATGAGGATATGGGTCCTCTTCACAATTATTAGTATTTTCAACCATATATAAGCCTTTATTATTATCACAAGTTAAACAATTCATATTATCTCCTTCAGGTCCTTTTTTACAAGTTAAGCAATTTTGATGGCATTTGTCAATTATATTATTTTCAGTATCATTAACATAATATCCATCTGGAATAGAATCTATACATTCAGTTTGTTCATAATTTACAAATTTTCCAAGATATTTACAATTTAGACAATTAGTATTAGCATATAATATATAATTTTCTTTACAATTTAAGCAATTATGGATGTTTTTATTTTTATATTTTGAACAAGCTTTACAAGTTTTATAGCATTCAGAATAAGTTTCTTCTTCTTCATTGAAATAATAGCCTTCTGGTGGTTTATCAAAGCAATTATTTGTACCTTTAACCTTATAAAAATCTTCAAGACATAATTCACATTTTTGATTATCTAAATTACTTCCTTTAATTTTGCATGTTTTACAATTTTCGAAGCATTCACCTAAAGTAAATTCAAAATGAGCAGTTCTTCCATAATATTCATCTGGTCTCCAAATAGTTGGAATAAGTTCCCCGAAAATCTCTAAATCAGTTGCACATTCATAATATTCTTCTGAACTAGGTTCATTAATATAAGGCTTAAATCCAACAATATATTTTCCTCTTGGAATATCATTTTTATCTCCTGAATATGTTATTTTAATTTCATCATATATATTTAATATATCTCCGACTCTTAATTGTCTTGAATTTGAGGCTTTTAATACATTTATGCCAGTAGATGGATCAGGTAAATCAGTTATTATAATATTAACAAGGACATAACAGAATATATTATTTTCTATTTTTATATAATCATAAGGTTTAATTGTATAAACCTCATAATTTGTAAATATATTTTTGACAGGGGAGGGATCGGTCGTATTTCCATATCCGAAAATAATAAATCCAGAGCGGTATTCTAATCCTTTTTTGTGGTCAAATTGAACACCTAATCCATTTTTATATCCAAATGATTTTAAATTAGCATAATAATTAATATCATATAAATCTTTAATTGGAACATCGAAATAATTAGTATATAAAGTATTTCCATTATTCAAAATATTAAATATTGTTATTAATAAATGTTTACTTTCATAAGAAGTTATTGATAGTAAAGCAAAATAATATTCATTTATAGTTGTAAGTGAATTTTCTGAATCAGAAATGAAATAAGGTAAAGAATTATATATTTTTTCTTTTCTTATATGTTCTGATAGATCAACTAACTCAACTTTTCCATTTTTTGTAATTAAATTTTTCATAATTATAAAAGGCTTTGCATTATTATCAGATATATCATTAAAGTAAACAAAAATACTAATTTCATCTTTCAATAATATTACTTCATGATAAGTATAATATGCTCTATCAGAAGGAGCTTTATTCTTTTCTAATTCATATTCTTCTAAAAAGTCAAGATCTTTATCATATAGTCTTATTACATATATTTGAGCTTCATTCATCTCAATACATTCGATATATTGATTATTAGTAATTGTGCATCTTCTTGAATTTTTATGAATAGTTTTAAATTTTTCTAAAGAAGTCTTTATTAATTGAATACAATCTTTAGCATCATTTGTTACAACTTTGAATTTTTGCATTATTAAATAATTACCTGTTGTAATATAAGCAAAAATAAATGTATTCTCTTCATTTGTTTTTAATAATGAATTCTTATAACTCTCAATCTTATAACCAAGTATATTTTCTAATTTATTACTAGTATATTTTTCTTCATCGAAATCATACATTTCAATTGTTTCATGATAAGATAATCTTAAGTAACATTTATGTCTATTAACATAAATTATAGCTCCTTCTCCATATGTACTATAATATGAACTATTTAAATCTATTATTTGTCCTGGAATTTCATCTGTATATCCTCTTCCATTCTCAGTTAATGAAAATACTTTTCTATTAGTAAATGGATTTCCTAAGTTTGCTTCTAATATTATTTCATCATTTGAAATTTGGCCTAATGTAGAATATAATGGTTTATCTAATTCACTCACATATGGGAAATCATCGATCCATTGGTTTTTAATTACTTCATTTGAAATATTACATATTTTTTTGTCATATTCTTCTTTAGTACAATAAACTAAATCACAGGTACCATCTTTTGCAATAGGCTTTTCTTCAGGACAATTGTTATCATCATATAATATATTTGAATTATTACAATTCTTAGTTCCTTTAATAAGATAATAACCTCTACTTTCATCACAAGTATCACAATTCATATTTGATATGAATCCTTCATTATTTTTTATAGGTGATTTTGAGCATGTTAAGCATTCTTGCGAACATTTTTTTAAAATTTTTTCCTCTTCATCCAGATAATGATAGGGATATGGATCTTCTTCACAATTATTAGTATTTTCAACTATATAAAATCCTTTAGCATTATCACAAGTTAAGCAATTCATATTATTTCCTTCAGCTGGTTTACTGCATGTTAAACAATTTATATGACATTTATCTATTATATTATATTTAGTATCATTAACATAATATCCATCTGGAATAGAATTAATGCATTCATTTTGTTCATAATTTACATATTTTCCATAATATTTACAATTTAGGCAATTAGTATTTTTATATAATAGATAATTTTCTTGGCAACTCAAGCAATTATGAATAGATTCTTTATTTATATCAGAACATGTTTTGCAATTTTCATAGCATTTAGAATAAACTTCTTTATCTTCATTAAAATAATAGCCTTCAGGTGGTTTATCAAAACAATTTTGAGTATCTTCAATGAAATAATAACCACTTAAACATTTTCTACATTTTTGCTCATATAATAAAAATCCTTTTGTATGACATGATTTACAATTTTCAAAACAATCTCCCACAGTAAAAGTAAATTGTGCTGTTCTACCATAATATTCATCAGCTTTCCATGATGTTGAAATTTGTTCCCCAAACATATCAACATCAGATGAGCATTCATAATATTCTTCATAACTACCTTCATTAATATAAGGAGTAAATCCAACAATATATTTACCTTTTGGTATTTCATCCTTATCTCCTATATAGGTAACTTTAATTTCATCATTTAGAGATAGAATATCTCCTATTTTTAATTGTTGTGAATTAGAAACTCTTTCTACTCTTATACCGGTTGAAGATTTTGGTAATTCAGTTATTATAATGCTAATAAGGACATAACAAAATATATTATTTTGTAATTTAATATAATCATAAGGTTTAAATGAATATGATTCATGAATTTCAAAGAGATTACTTTTAAATTCAGGATCAGTTGAATTTCCATATCCAAAGATAATAAATCCAGTCCTATATTCATTTTCATTTTTAAAATTGAATTGCACTCCATATCCATTTTTATATCCAAATGCTTGTAGACCAGAATGATAATCTATATTATATAAATCTTTAATTGGAACTATGAAGTAATGAGTATGAATTGTTCTATCATCATTAAATATATTAAATAATGATATAACTAAATTGTTAGTATTTTTAATACTTTTAGTAATAGAGGCTAAAGCAAAATAATAATCATTGAAAATTGCAAGAGAATTGTCAGTATCTGAAAATGTATATTGAATATTTTTGAAAACAATATCTTTTGTTAAATATTCATTAAGATTAACAATTTCACCACCAACTATTCTTTTTAAAATAAGAATTGGTTTAGCATTATTTTCTGAAATATCATTGAAATAAATAAAAATACCAATTTCATCTTTTAACCATATTGCTTCATGATATGTACTAAATGCTCTTTCTGCAGGAGCATTATTTCTCTCTAATTCAATTTGTTTTAGATAATTCAAATTATTATCATATAATCTAATTATATACATTTGATTTTCATCTATATCAAGGCATTCAATATATTGATTTTCAGTGATCAAACATCTTCTAGAATCTTTTAGAATAGTTTTGACTTCTTCTTTAAATGTTTTAATAATATGAATACAATTAGAAGCTTCATTTGAGACTATTTTAATTTTTTGCATTATTAAATAATTTTCAGTTGTAATATACGCAAATATAAATGTATTTTTTTCTTTTGTTCTTAATAATGAATTTTTAGAGCTAATAATTTCTTGACCAAGAATATCTTTTAGTTTAGCAAATGTATATTTTTTATTATCAAAATCATATAATTCTATCGATTCATTATATGATAGCCTTAAATAGCATTTATGACCATTTATTTCTATTATTGTACCTATTCCATCTTTAGCATATAAATCACTATTAAAATTAATTATATCACTAGGAATACCATCAATATATCCTCTTCCATTCTCTTTTAATGTATATATTTTTCTATCAGTATATGGATTTCCATTATTAGTTTCGAAGAATAAATCACCATAATTATTTTGTCCTAATGTTGAATAAATGTCTCCATCTTTATGAATAGTATAAGGGAACTCATCTATCCATTGCTTTTTAATGACTATATTTGACACATTACATATTTTATTTTCATATTCCTCTTGACTGCAATATTCTAAAGTACATACACCATCTTTTGAAATAGGCTTTTCATCAGGACAAATATCTTCATATACTTCATTTGTATCATTACAATTTTGAGTTCCTGGAATAAGATAATAACCTTTATTTTCATCACAAGTATCACAATTCATATTAATCACTTTTCCTTTTCCATTAATTACTTCTTTAGCGGAACATGTTTTACAGGCTTTATAACATTTTCTAAATATATTTTCATCTAAATAATATCCTGGATAAGGAGCTTTATGGCAATTATTAGTTTGTTCAACTAAATAAAAATGTTTTTTATTATCACAAGTCAAACACTTCATATCTTCATTATCAAAAGGTTTTTCTTTACAAGTCAAACAGTTCTCATGACATTTATCAATAGTATTTATGTTTGTGTCATTAACATAATATCCATCTGGAAGATAATCAATACATTCATTTTGTTCATAATTTACATATTTTCCAGAAAATTTGCAGTTTAAACAGTTCGTTGTTTGTTTAAAAAGAGTAAAACCTTTAGATGAATCGCATGTTAAGCAATTCATATGATGTTCATTAATTTCCTTACTAGAACAAGTCAAACAATTGTTATGACATGCTTTATAGCATTGACATTCTTCATCAAAGAATGAGCCATCTTGAGTTTTATTTCTACAAGTATTAGTACCAGAAATAGGATAAAATCCATAATAATTATTACATTTATCACAATTAGTAACTTCTCCCTTTTCATTGAAAATAGGTTTTGAAGAACAAGTTTCACAACTATAATGACATGGCTTAATTATATTATCATCATCTAAATAATGATTTGGATAAGGATTTTTAACACAATTATTTGTTCCTTCCAGTAAATAAAATTTATTATCATTATTACATATTAAACAATTAATAGTATCTCCTTCAGGTGATTTTTTACAAGCTAAACAATTATTAGGACATTTATCTATTGTATTATATTCAGTGTCATTAACATAATATCCATCTGGAACAGATTTAATACATCTGGTTTGTTCATAATTAACATATTTTCCATAATATTGACAATTTAAACAATTTGTATTTTTATATAAAAGATAATTTTCTTGACAACTTAAACAATTATGAATAGTTCCTTCATTTATAGCTGAACATGTTTTGCAATTTTCATAACATTTAGAATAAATTTCTTTTTCTTCATTAAAATAATATCCTTCAGGTGTCTTATTTAAACAATTTTGTGTATCTTCAACAAAATAATATCCATTTATGCATTTCCTACATTTTTGTTCATCTAAAGAGTATCCTTTTTCATGACATGCTTTACAATTTTCAAAACAATCTCCCACTGTAAAAGAAAATTGTGCTTCTCTACCTAAATATTCATCACTTCTCCACGTAGTAGGAACTATTTCTCCAAACCAATCAACATCATTTGAACATTCATAAAATTCTTCATAACTGCCTTCATTAATAGAAGGATTAAACCCAACAGTATATTTACCTTTTGGTATTTCATCCTTATCTCCTGTATATGTTATTTTTATTTCATCATTTAAAGATATAATATCTCCAACAATTAATTGTTGTGAATTGGAAATTTTTAATACTCTTATGCCAGTTGATTCTTCAGGTAATTCAGTAATTTTAATATTAACTAAATTATAACAAAATATATTATTCTGCAATTTAACGAAATTATAGGGTTTAAATATATATGAATCTTGTGTTTCAAAGAGATTATTTTCAAATTCTGGATCAGTTGAATTTCCATATCCAAATATAATAAATCCAGTTCTATATTCATTTTGTTTTTTATAATTGAATTGTACACCATAATTATTTTTATATCCAAATGCTTGTAGTCCTGAATGATAATCTAAATTATATAAATCTTTTATTGGAACTATGAAATAATGGGTAAGAATTGTTTTATCATCATTAAATATATTAAATAATGATATTGCTAAATTCTTTGTATTTTTATTAGTTTCAATAATAGAAGATAAAGCAAAATAAGATTCATATAAAACAGCAAGTGAATTTTCAGAATCTGAAAATTTATATTGTATATTTTTAAAAACAGTATCTTTTTTTAAATAATTATTATCAACAATTTCTTCATTAATTATTTTTTTTAAAGTAAATATTGGTTTAGCATTATTTTCTGAAATATCATTGAAATAAATAAATATTCCAATCTCATCTTTTAACCATATTGCTTCATGATAAGTACTAAATGCTCTTTCACCAGGGGCATTATTTTTCTCTAATTCAATTTGTTTTAAATAATTCAAATTTTTATCATATAATCTTATTATATACATTTGGCTTTCATCCATATCAAGACATTCAATATATTGATTTTCAGTAATCAAACATCTTCTGGAATCTTTTGAAATAGTTTTAAAATCTTCTTTAAATGTTTTAATAATTTGGATACAATTAGAAGCTTCATTTGAAATTATTTTAAATTTTTGCATAATTAAATGATTTCCTGTAGTAATATAAGCATAAATAAATATATTTTTTTCTTTTGTTCTTAATAAAGAATTTTTATAGCTTATTATTTGATTTCCAAGAATATCTTTTAACTTATCACTTGTATATTTTTTTTCATAAAAATCATATAATTCTATTGATTCATTATAAGATAATCTTAAATAGCATTTATGGCCATTTATTTCAACAATTGCACCATTTCCTTCTTTTCCAAATAAATTACTATTTAGATTTATTATATCATTAGGAATACCATCCATATATCCCCTTCCATTATTTTTTAATGTATATATTTTTCTATCACTAAATGGATTTCCTATATTAGCTTCGAAAAATAAATCACCTTCATCATTTCTTCCTAACGTTGAATAAATAGATTCTCCTTTATGAATAACATATGGGAAATCATCTATCCATTGCTTTTTAATTACTGGATTTGAAATATTACATATTTTATTTTCATATTCTTCTGTAGTACAATAAGTCAAATCACAATTATTATTTTTTGCAACAGGCTTATCTTCAGGACAATTATCATTATCATAAACTTTATTTTTTTCTTCGCAATTTTTAGTACCTGGAGTAAGATATAATCCTTTACTTTCATCACAAGAATCGCAATTCATATTTATTATTTTTCCTTTTCCATTCATTACTTCTTTAGCAGAACAAGTAAGACAATCTGAATAACATTTTTTTAAAATATTTTCTTCTAAATAATATCCTTGATAAGGATATTTGTGACAATTATGTGTATTTTCAATGAAGTAAAATTGTTTATTTTGATAACATTTCAAGCATTTCATATCTTCACTATTTGTAGAACTTTCTGAACAAGTCTTACAATCTTCATAACATTTATCAATAGTATTTAAATTTTCATCATCTACATAATATCCATCAGGAACTTTATCAATACATTCAGTTTTTTCATAATCTACATATTTTCCAAGAGATTTACAATTTAGACAATTTGCAGTTATTTTAAAGTAAGTAAAACCTTTAGATGAATCACAAGTTAGACAATTCATATGATATTTATTAATTTCCTTTTCTGAACAGCTTAAGCAATTATCATAGCACTTTTTATAACATTTGCAATCTTCATCAAAATATAATCCATCTTTTGTTCCATTAATGCAAGTTTTTGTGCCAAAAATAGGATAAAATCCAAGATCATTATTACAACTATCACAATTAGTAATATCTCCATCTTTATTCATTATCGCCTGTACTGAACATGTTTTGCAACTATAATGACATGGTTTAATTATTTTATCAATATCTAAAAAATGATGAGGATAGGGATTATTGACACAATTATTTGTTCCTTCAAGTAAATATAATCCATTAGTATTATCACATGTTAAACAATTCATTTGATCATCATTATTCGGACCAGCAACACATGTTAAGCATTTTTTATGGCATTTATCAATAGTATTAATTTCAGTATCATTAATATAATATCCATCAGGAACTTTATCAATACATTCGGTTTTTTCATAATCTACATATTTTCCAAGAGATTTACAATTTAGACAATTTGCAGTTATTTTAAAGTAATTAAAGCCTTTAGATGAATCACAAGTTAAACAATTCATATGTTTTTCACTAATTTCTTTTTTTGAACAAGTTAAACAATTTTTATAGCATTCTTTATAACAGCCACAATCTTCATCAAAATACAAACCAGGCCTAGTTTCATTAATACAAATATTAGTTCCTTCAATTTTAGAAAAGCCAAGAATATTATTACATGTATCACAATTAGTAACTTCTCCATATACATTGATTATAGGCTTTGAAGAACAAGTTTCACAACTATAATGACATGGCTTAATTATATTATCATTGTCTAAATAATGATTTGGATAAGGATTTTTAACGCAATTATTTGTTCCTTCCAGTAAATAAAATTCATTTGAATTATCGCATATAAGACAATTCATATTATCTCCTTCAGGAGACTTACTACAGGTTAAACAATTATTATGACATTTATCTATAGTATTATATTCAGTATTATTAACATAATATCTATCTGGAACTTTATCAATACATTCAGTTTGCTCATAATTAACAAATTTTCCAAGATATTTACAATTTAGACAATTGGTACTTTTATATAAAAGATAATTTTCATAACAAATTAAACAATGATGAAAAACTCCTTGATTGATAGAAGAACATCTTTTACATTTTTCAAAACATTTAGAATAAACTTCTTTATCCTCATTAAAATAATAACCTTCAGGTGGATTTCCGAAACAATTTTGAGTATTTTCAACGAAATAATAACCATTAATACATTTTCTACATTTTTGATCATCTAAAGAATATCCTTTTGTTTTACATGCTTTGCAATGCTGGAAGCAATCTCCAATAATAAAAGAAAATTGTCCAGTTCTACCATAATATTCATCAGGATTCCATGAAGTAGGGACTATCTCTCCAAACATATCAACATCCGAAGAACATTCATAATAATCTTCATAACTACCTTCATTAATGTAAGGAGTAAATTCAATGATATATTTACCTTTTGGAATTTCATCTTTGTCTCCTATATATGTAATTTTTATTTCATCATTTAGAGTAATAGTATCTCCTATTTTTATTTGTTCTGAATTGGAGACTTTTAATATCCTTATACCTGTTGATTCATCAGGCAAATTAGTTATTATAATATTCACTAAGACATAGCAAAATATATTATTTTCTAATTTAATATAATCATATGGTTTAAATGTATATGAATCTTGGGTTTCAAAAAGATTATTTTTAAATTCTGGATCTGTTGAATTTCCATATCCAAAGATAATAAATCCAGTTCTATATTCATTTTCTATTTTATAATTGAATTGAATTCCATATCCATTTTTATATCCAAATGCTTGTAGACCTGAATGATAATCTATATTATATAAATCTTTGATTGGAACTAAGAAGTAATTTGTATGAATGGATTTATCTTCATTAAAAATATTAAATAATGATATTACTAAATTCTTATTGACAAATTGATTACTTTCAGTAATAGAGGCTAAAGCAAAATAATAATCATTTAGAATAGCAAGAGAATTTTCGGTATCCGAAAATGAATATTGTATATTTTTAAAAACAGTATCTTTTTTTAAATATTCATTAAGATTTACTATTTCTTCACTAATTATATTTTTTAAAGTAAAAATTGGTTTGGCATTATTTTCTGAAATATCATTGAAATAAATAAATATACCAATTTCATCTTTTAACCATATTGCTTCATGATATGTACTAAATGCTCTTTCAGCAGGTGCATTATTTTTCTCTAATTCAATTTGTTTTAAATAATTCAAATTTTTATCATATAATCTTATAGTATACATTTGGTTTTCATCCATATCAAGACATTCAATATATTGATTTTTAGTAATCAAACATCTTCTGGAATCTTTTGAAATAGTTTTAAAATCTTCTTTAAAAGTTTTAATAATATGAATACAATTAGAAGCTTCATTTGAAACTATTTTGAATTTTTGCATTATTAAATAATTTCCTTTGGTAATATAAGCATAAATAAATATATTTTTTTCATTTGTTCTTAACAATGAATTTTTATGGCTTAGAACTTTATATTCAAGAATATCTTCTAATTTAGCACTTGTATATTTTTTTTCATCAAAATCATATAATTCAATTGATTCATGATAAGACAATCTTAAATAGCACTTATGACCATATAATTCTATGATAGCAGCATTTCCTTCTTTCCCATAATAACTACTATTTAAATTTATTATATCATTGGGAATTCCATCTATATACCTCCTTCCACTATTTTTTAATGCATATATTTTTCTATCGCTGAATGGATTTCCTATATTAGCTTCGAAAAATAAATCACCTTCATCATTTCTTCCTAATGTTGAATAAATAGATTCTCCTTTATGAATAACATATGGGAAATCATCTATCCATTGCTTTTTAATTACCGGATTTGAAATATTACATATTTTATTTTCATATTCTTCTGTAGTACAATAAGTCAAATCACAATTATTATTTTTTGCAACAGGCTTATCTTCAGGACAATTATCATTATCATAAACTTTATTTTTTTCTTCGCAATTTTTAGTACCTGGAGTAAGATATAATCCTTTACTTTCATCACAAGAATCGCAATTCATATTTATTATTTTTCCTTTTCCATTCATTACTTCTTTAGCAGAACAAGTAAGACAATCTGAATAACATTTTTTTAAAATATTTTCTTCTAAATAATATCCTTGATAAGGATATTTGTGACAATTATGTGTATTTTCAATGAAGTAAAATTGTTTATTTTGATAACATTTCAAGCATTTCATATCTTCACTATTTGTAGAACTTTCTGAACAAGTCTTACAATCTTCATAACATTTATCAATAGTATTTAAATTTTCATCATCTACATAATATCCATCAGGAACTTTATCAATACATTCAGTTTTTTCATAATCTACATATTTTCCAAGAGATTTACAATTTAGACAATTTGCAGTTATTTTAAAGTAAGTAAAACCTTTAGATGAATCACAAGTTAGACAATTCATATGATATTTATTAATTTCCTTTTCTGAACAGCTTAAGCAATTATCATAGCACTTTTTATAACATTTGCAATCTTCATCAAAATATAATCCATCTTTTGTTCCATTAATGCAAGTTTTTGTGCCAAAAATAGGATAAAATCCAAGATCATTATTACAACTATCACAATTAGTAATATCTCCATCTTTATTCATTATCGCCTGTACTGAACATGTTTTGCAACTATAATGACATGGTTTAATTATTTTATCAATATCTAAAAAATGATGAGGATAGGGATTATTGACACAATTATTTGTTCCTTCAAGTAAATATAATCCATTAGTATTATCACATGTTAAACAATTCATTTGATCATCATTATTCGGACCAGCAACACATGTTAAGCATTTTTTATGGCATTTATCAATAGTATTAATTTCAGTATCATTAATATAATATCCATCAGGAACTTTATCAATACATTCGGTTTTTTCATAATCTACATATTTTCCAAGAGATTTACAATTTAGACAATTTGCAGTTATTTTAAAGTAATTAAAGCCTTTAGATGAATCACAAGTTAAACAATTCATATGTTTTTCACTAATTTCTTTTTTTGAACAAGTTAAACAATTTTTATAGCATTCTTTATAACAGCCACAATCTTCATCAAAATACAAACCAGGCCTAGTATGATTAACACAAGTATTAGTTTCATCTATGAAGGAAAATCCAAGTTTATCATTGCAAGAATCACAATTAGTGACTTCTCCATAATCATTCATTATGGGCTTAGCTTGACAAGTCTTACAACTATAATGACATTGCTTAATTATATTATCATCATCTAAATAATGATTTAGATAAGGATATTTAACACAATTATGAGTTCCTTCTAGTAAATAAAATTTATTTTCATTATCACATATTAAACAATTCATATTATTTCCTTCAGGAGATCTACTACAAGATAAGCAATTATTATGGCATTTATCTATTGTATTATATTCAGTGTCATTAACATAATATCCATCTGGAACTTTATCAATACATTCAGTTTGCTCATAATTAACAAATTTTCCAAGATATTTACAATTTAAACAATTAGTATTTTTAAAAAATAAATAATTATCTCTACAATCTAAACAATGGTGTATTTTTCCTTCTTTTATAGTTGAACAGAACTTACAACTTTCATAGCATTTTGAATATATTTCTTTATCTCTATTGAAATAATATCCTTCAGGAGGCTCTCCAAAGCAATTTTTAGTATTTTCAACAAAATAAAATCCTGTTTTGCATGTTTCACATTGTTGATCATCTATTGATAATCCTTTAGTTGTACATGAATCACAATTTTCAAAACAATCAATTCCTGAAGTAAATTTAAATTCAACTGTTCTTCCATAATATTCATCGGGATACCAATTAGTTGGTATTTGTTGTCCAAACATATCTGATCCTGATGAACATTCTACAAAATCTTCATAATTTGCTTCATTCATATAAGGTGCAAAAGCTAAAACATATCTACCTTTTGGAATTGTTTTACCACTTATTTTAGTAATGATTAATTCATCATTCAATGTTAATTTAGTTCCATTTTTTATTATTTCACCTTTTTGATTTTTAACAATAAAATAGTTTGTATCAGGAATTTTAGTTATAAGGAAATGAACTAAAACATAGCAAAAAATATTATTTTCAATTCCTTTATAATAATCTTTAACTTTAATTGTATAACTATCATATTGTTCAAAAAGCCTATTTATAGGAGTTGGATCTGTTGTGTTAGCATAACCAAATACAATTGAAGCTGAATGATGTTCATTATTTTTTAAGTAGTTCATTTGAACTCCAAATGAATTTTTATATCCGAAAGCTTGAAGTCCAGATTCATATTCCATATTATATAAATCTTTCAATGGAACATCAAAGTAATGTGTGTCAATTGTTTTATCATCATTAAATATATTAAATAAGGCTACAATTAAGTGTTTATTTTCATTTGCCGTTATTGAGGCTAAGCCATAGTAATATTCATTAAATATTCCTAATGCATTTTCTATATCAGAAAACTTATACCCCATATTTGTAAAGACTATATCTCTTGTTAAATATGAATTTAAATTACTTAAAGTAGGAACTTTTCTTACAATAGTTAATTTTTTTAAAACCATAATTGGCTTAGCATCATTTTCAGTTGTATCAGTATAATAAATAAAAATAGTAATTTCACCTTTTAGACAAACGACATCATGAAATGTATATTTAGCTATATCAGCTGGAGAATTATTTTGTTCTAATGTAAATTTTTTTAAAAAATTTAAATCAATATCATAAACTCTTATTTCATACATTTGATTTTCATCCATATCAAGACATTCAATATATTGCTTTTTAGTAATTGAGCATCTTCTTGAATCTTTAGGAATTGTTTTAACATCTTCTTTTAATGTTTTAATAATTTGAATACAATTAGAAGCTTCATTTGAAACTACTTTGAATTTTTGCATTATTAAATAATTTCCATTAGTAATATAAGCATATATAAAAATGTTTTTTTCATTTGTAATTAATAATGAGTTTTTTTGACTTTGAACTTTATATCCAAGAATATCTTCTGTTTTAGCACTAGTATACTTCTTATCGTCGAAATCATACATTTCAATTGATTCATGATTTGATATTTTTAAATAACACTTATGGCTATCTATTTCAGCTATAGCTCCATTTCCATGTTTACTATATAAGTTACTGTTTATATTAATTGTATTTATTCTAATTCCATCTATATATTCTCTTCCATCACTTTTTAAAGTAAATATTTTTTTGCTACTATATGGATTTCCTAAGCTGCTTTCTAAGAATATTGAGCCATCTGAATTTCTTCCACTGGATGAATAAATTGGACTTCCATTCTGAGTTGCATATAAAAATTGGTCTATCCACTGCGTTTTAATAACTGAATTTCCAATATAGCAATTATTACTTTTAAAATCTTCTTGTGTACAATATTCCAATACACATTCATTTGTTGATGTTTTATAAATAGGTTTATCTTCTGGACATTGATCTCCTATATAAATATCATCATTTCCTGAGCATGAACTTATTCCCAAGTAAACAAAGAATAATAATATAAAAAGCAAATTTGCTTTAAATTCTCTTTTTTTTTTAATGAATTCTTTTTTCATTTTTTATTTATAAATTTGTAAATTTTTTATCTTAAATGTGATTTTTTGATTTATTTTTTCTTTTGTTATGTCTCAAATTAGAAGCAGGAGATATAATATTATTTTCTTCATTAATATCAATTAAATTAATAATATTTTCATCATTTCTATTTTTTACATTAGTATTATTATTGTTATTATTTATACAAGGTCTAAGCAATAAATGACAAATTTTAATAATTCCAAACATATTTATAATATTTACAGTTAATAACAAAACATTTTTAATAATAAGTAATTCATAATTATTATCATCAATTGCTTTTATAAAGGCATCTTTAAATTCATCTAATTCAGTAAAAAATGCACAACCTTTATTATTATTTTTTAATTCGGCCAATGAATATATTTCCAAATATTTTTCTGAAATTTCAATTTCTTCATTATTTTCATTAAAATATGATTCTTCTTTGTTTAATAATTCGGCTTTTATAATCAATTTTTCCCCTTCAATTGAAGAACTAAAATAATTTTTATCATCAAATTCAGTAGGGATAGAACTTGATTGTGATATGCTAAAAAATATTTTGAATTTGTGGCAACTGTTCCTGGCTTTTATTATATAAAAATTTTTATAATTTTTGGTATGGAAAAAATTTTCTTTTTTTGACATTATTTTTTCTTTTAGAGTTTCCATTTTTGTTTTTATATTTTTTTAAATTAAAAAATAAATAATTTTTCGACCGCATTTGTTTTTTATTTCATTATTAAAATTATATTTATTTAAATAATTTTAATTAATTATATTTAATTATATAAGTTAATTAAAATAAATTATTTTATGAATGGGT
>JAJJKT010003291.1:0-28741 GCA_023805755.1 Eremoplastron rostratum | reverse complement strand
TCCTTCATTTACTCCTTCACTTTTGAGTTCTCTCAAACAACAAGCTGAAAAACTACTTTTTTCAACATCTTCAATTTGAACAGTCATTTTATAAGTACTCATATTAATTTATTTTTAATTGTTATACAATTTATTTATTACCTTATTAATAGTAATTCCAATAATTGTCATAAGATTTAGCTCCTTTATGAAATTAGTTTACATAAAATTGTTTGCTTTACTATAAAAAAGAAAAGCCTTTCGGGGCTTTTCTTTAAGTTTTTTACATAGCAGCATCCTCTGTCATTACATGAGAGTATGCTTCTGCGTTAAACTTTTCACCTTTGAAACGGCGCCTAATATCATAATTAAGGCCTTTATCAAAAGCTTTTCTGAAAAGTTTATAAGAGAGTACTGGACTATTATCACATATCTCTTTAAAAATTTTATCGCAGAAGCGGTTGTTACCCATCGCAGAAATTGCATTTTCTGGGTCTCGAGGTTTTACATATCCTCGAGCATATGTGTCAGCCTGATCTTCATTCTCGTAATTGAGAAGCTGAACAGGATTACCGTTTCCGTCTCCAGCAACATAACCTTCAAGATGACCAAGAACAATATGACCAAGCTCATGAAGCAAGAAAAATCTTCTATTTTCTTCATTGAACTCATCATAAAGTTTTGAATCAATTAGGATAAATTTGGTGTTTATCCATAAGAATTTGTATCCGTTTGTTGAACAAACTCCTCCTGAAACACCAAAATTTTGGAAAAGCGGTCCGAACATATAGTTCATAACCTTATCACCTTTTTTATTATACTCATAAAGTTTTTCCATATCAAACTTAAGAACGGTAATGTCCTTAAATCCAACACGGAGCTTCATGATTTCTGCACTTGTATCACCATACATGTCCTGAAACCATTTGAAAGGTTTAAAACCTTTTTCGTTTGTCTTTAAAGGTCCTTCGTAAAGCTGGGCTTCATTAAAGATCCGTCTGACAATTGGGAATACGATTATCTTACTTTTAATAATAAGCCACAAAAGTTTAATCTTATTCATAATCTTTCTTTCATAGAATTCTATACAAATACCTTATATCTAAAGCTAATCACTCATACGAGTAATCCTTTGGAAGATATTTATAGTATATTCTACTACTCCTCATATATATAATATGAAACTTAGAATAGTGTTTATTTAAAAAAGAAAGTACCAGGAGCCTTGAGCTCCTGGTACTGTATATTGCGTTATAAACTCAGTGTCAAACTAAGACTACCTAAGTACTGTAAGAACCTACAACGTAGAATTCATTACATTTTTACTATAGATAGCCTAACAGTTTAGTTGCCAGCTTCAATCTGGACGCGAGTAGCTCCCTCAGGGAACTGAACACCAACCGGCTGGTTGTTCTGAACAATGTCATTGTAGAGGTTGTCTGTGTTACCCTTAAGAGTAATACGAGACTGAGCCTGGAGCATGACTTTGATGCAGTCACGAGCAGCGACGATCAAACCTGTGCGGTTTGTATACTCTGGCATGATGCCTGAGTAAACGCGGAATGAGTACGGAAGGTAGAGTGTAGTCGGCTGTTCGAGGTCCATAGACTTGAGAACTGCACGAATAGGAATACGCTTACCGTTCTTTCCGAGGTGGCGTTTGTAGACGCTTGAAATGATACGAACACGGCGGCCGTCAGAAGAAACGTAACCAGTGTTGTCATTTGTGTTGAAGCCATAGCGCTGAGTTGCAGCAGTTGTAGTAGCTTCCCCGTTCCATGTTGAGAATGTGATGTCCGGGAAGAGGTTCATATCGATCTCGTGACCGAAGAGGTACCACTGACGTGGTTTGTCATCTTCGAAGTAGAGGTCTGTTTCACCACGTGTAAGGTGGTTAACAACTGTTGTTTTAAGACCAGTGCGCATCCAGCTGTAAGGATCAGAACCACCAGCAAGACGTGCTGTCAATGGGAATGTGAGGTTACCTTTCCAACCACCGAGTTTCGGGAAGAGTTTGTAGCTCTCTGTTGGGCGAAGATATGCCTCATCAAGCTTGCGCTCCATGAGCTGGTCGCGGCTGTTTGCGAATGTCTGTGTTACTTTGTCTGTGTAGTAAGCTACAGCAGAAACACCTTCACCACCGGCATTGAAGTCATCGCTCATCTCAGGAACAACAGGAACTGTTCCGTAAGGATGGTTATCAACGCTGAATGATTCCTGGTAGATCAAAGAACCAGAGCGGATTGTTCCCATTTCGTTTGCAACGTTTGTCAAACGAAGATCAAGCTGGATAGCTGTGATTGGTCCGATAGCAGCGAACTCATAGTCACCAGTATCGAGGTCGAGGCTACCAACAACAGTACCAGTAGTGAACTTAGTACCATCATCGTACGGGATCTGAATCTGATCGCCAAATTTAACCTGTGACTGATAACCTTCGCCACGATGTCGCTCGTTGTAAACAGTCATAGAACCTTCGAACGGAGCATTTGCGTCAGCCGGGTTAGGAACTGAGAATTTGATACCTGTGATTGTTGGATTCATACCAATTGTGTACTTAGTAGCATCCCATTTACCACCAGCATCAACGAAAGCGTTACCGCGAACGCCGCCAGCAATCTTAATCCAAACCTGGTTACCAGACTGGAGTGTAGACTCTGTGTTTGTGTCAAGTTCAAGGTGATGATCTGCGTTTACTGATGAAGCCAAGAATGTAGGATCGTCTTTTGGCTCAAGCTGAGGAAGCTCATAGAGATCAGCAAGGTCGCCATCACGATCAGCCTGCGGATGGAAATACTTTTTCGGGTCATTGCCTTTTACAGTATAGTCCAAAACGAAGCGGAAAGAAATTGTCGGATCATCGTGTGTGAAAGTGTGGAAGAGTTCCAATGCTTTTGCACGAGCAGTATAACCTGCGATAACCCAAGCGTTCAATTTTGCCAATGAGTTGTAGTTAGCGTTGTTAGCCATTGCGTCAGCGCCTTCTACAGCCATCTGATGATTTGAACGAACATCAGCCATTGAGTGTGCCATAACTGCGGCAACATTCTCACGTGTTTCTTCAGGAGCATTTCCCATCAAAGAACCGATGATTGCATCGTTGTACTGACGAGAAGCTTCATCACTTGCCAAGATGTTAGCAAAACCGCTTTCAGCAGTAATATCTGCATGGCGGCTCATTTTGAAAGAATTCATGACCTCACCGAGGGTGTCGTGCCATGGCTCGTGCTCGAGCTTTCCTTTGTATTTCTGTTGAGTGACAATCTGCATGATGTCATTCCTCCAAAAAAGTCTTTATTTAGAAATATCACTTTCTCCACAAAATGAGTCTTTCTTTTTTAATAGATACTCACAGATATCTTTACTGAGTAAAGCATAACTTGTAACAGCAAGTTTGTATTTATACTCAGTGGTTTCGATAGGTACAATGTAAACAGTTTCACGAAGTTTCTTAATTGAATCCAGTAAATCTTCTAACTCAGACACAACAACAAAATCTGTATTAGGATTTGTTTGAACTTGATCAAGAATTCCTGAAATGTTACTTTGTAACTCTGCAAGTTTGGTTTCCATTAGATCCTTACCGTTAGCACCTTTAAATGGATTCACAGAAGGATCTTCATTAGATATGTTATTAGTAGAACCTATGTTTCCTCCCATTGAATTTTGAGAGGGATCACCACCCATTCCACTAGTATCTCCTCCCATGTCTCCACCCATATCGGTAGAACCCATGTCAGGAGTATCCATACCCATACCTAAATCATTACTTTGTTCTTTACTTTCAGGCGAATCTTCTTCCGCATCACTATCAATTGAGCCTCCCGCTGGGGAGGCTTCCATTTGATCGGCTAAAAGAGGACCACCTGTATCATCTCCATCCTCACGAGAAATATCAAGTGAGTTAATGGCTTCAAGCGTTTTTTTAGATAATGGAATTACCATATCCTCTTTTACTCCTTTTGTTACAAACGGTTGAGATTGATAGATGCCTGAATTTTGTGAGCAACTTTACTTGCTACAACTTTCTCAATAGAATAATTCTGAAGAGAGTTATCAGGATCTCCAAAGTCAAAGTAATTTCCAACATTATACTTTTTAAGAATTCCATCGATAGCAACCCAAAGAAGAGCATAGTCAAAAAGCATGTACATCTTTGGCATATCTTCAGTAGTGTTATTGATTTCACCATGAGCTACGTTAATAACTCTATCGATTGCTGAAATTCCAGTATAGTTGTGATCAGGTTCGATTGAAAGAGATTTTATGATATACTTAGGAAGTTCAAAATCTCTGTAAAGCATTACGATAGCTGAGAAAGCACCTTCCTTAAAGACTGTCTGAACGATAGATCGTCCATTCTTCTCAGCACAGTTTCTTACAAAACCATCGGTTCCGTTTGAAATTGGGAATACTTCTTCAACCTTATCACTTGTCCAATATTTTTCACTTCCATACAAATAAGCATAGAGAAGTTTTTCTCTTGTATTGATATAGAGGTGTTTATCTTCGTCTGAGATATTGTCAGAAAGACCAAATCTTACAAACTCAAGATAGTCCATAAGAATCTCATCGATCTCACCACGTAAAATAGCAAGAGTTGAACGAGCTCCATCAGACTGAAGGTAGTTAGGTCTCTTTGACTGAATGTAATATTTCTTTGAATGGAACCAAGTATCATAAAGCTTTATAATAAGAATATCAATGATATCAATAGCACCATTAATTTCATTATGCGCCACGTTAGACCTTTCAGTGTTTCTAAGCTGAATAGTTCTAAAGCAAGAAGCCAAAAGACAAAGCCACAAAATGATACCAGGATTAACTTTCGCAAGATCATCGACCTCTACTCCTGTAAGAATATTCTTAACTTCAGTAAAGATCTTTTCAACATCTTCGTTTGAATAACGAGACTTAAGAGAAGATTTGATGTAAGATCTGATCGGAGACATAGTCTTTTCTTCGATACGGTTATCTTCATCATCTTTCATATCATAGTGATAAATGTATTCTTTACCAAAACCAAAAATATTACAGTAATCGTTTTCAATAATTGTTGCACTCTTGAAATAAAGCATATTTTCAAAAATGTCATAATTATCTGTAAACGTTTGGATAGAAAGTCCGTTAGCAAAACTTTCATCGATAAGATCTTTATCCAAAAGATCTTTAAGTTTTTCAGCAGCTTCATCAGTTCCATCAAGTTTTGAAATAACTCTATTTACAAAATCATAAAGTGTTCCGATAACACCATCAAGCTCTTCAAAACCTGAAACTCTTTTATAGAAGTTTGTTGTTTTCCAGAATACATACATGAGAGTCATAATGTGCTGTCTCTCTTCTGCTCCGATATTAGATTCAACAAACAATTCTGTAAAGATTTTATCAGACTGAGTTGTCTGAGGAGCTTTGAAGAATGTGAAGATATTTCTTTCACTAAGACTCTGACTTACAAGAATAAGCATTCCATAAAGAACAAACATGATTCCAATATAAGAAATCAAGAAAATCTCAGAGTTACACATATCAATACTTTCTTTACTCTGAGAAACAATCTCTTTCTGCTTGATAATCTCATCAGCAATAAGTTCAAAATTGAAATTGTGTTTAGAATAAGAATCGTTTACAGCTTCTTTTCTAAACTGTTCAACTACTCCAGAGATTTTGTCTTTAAGAGTGATAAGAGCGTGATAATACTCTCCTACATAGCTTGCTGCTCCTCCGTCAAAGTTGTAATCAACAGAGTTCCAATCAGCTTTTGTAAGACAGATAGAGAGGTTTCCAAGAAGAGTTCTTCCATATTCATAGAAGAATTTTCCATACTGCTCTTCTGTAAATACAGTGATATCTTCTGTAGGAAGAGAATTGATATAATCGTTATTGAAGCTTTCAAACAAAAAGAAAAAGTCTTCCCTCTCTCCTGCGAGAGTTATACTGTCAATTCCTCTTTCTTTGAAGATAGGACGGAATTCACCATTGCCACCTAAAGCTGTTCTAATGGCGAATTTATATGAATCAAAAGGATTTGACGCATGAATAGTCATACTTGTCTCCTTTAATAAGAAAAAATTAATCTATTAAGATGTTTTTAAATTCTAGCTACACGAATGTAGCTAGAATATATTAAAAAACATTTTAATAGAATATAATTTTCGAGGTTGTTATCATGACTAATACACGAAAATCAACAAATTGGTCAAATAATAATTTTTCCAATATTATGAAAAAAAGCTTCGAAAGCATCATAGATCTTTCAAAACCAATTATGATTTCAAATGAATCAGTTGTTCCTTTTGCTCAGGCAGGCGTTACAAGTAACGATGGAATTATTTGGGATCTTGATATGATGTATTTCGATATTGTTTCAAGAAACAATAACTATTATCCTGCAGAAGATGTAAAACGTTCTATAAACGAATCAGTTTGGATTCAAGAAAATCTTCGTAACAGATCACTGTTTGGAGAGCTTGAACATCCTCCTGCAGATAGTGAAATGAGTCGATTCATGTTCGTTGAACCTACTCGTTACGCTGCTTGTATTTTAGGTCTCACAGATAAAGGAGATCACTATCGAGGACGAATTGGTCTTTGTGCTCCTTTGGGTCTTGATATCGTTAAAAAGAATATGGACCTTTATGGAACAAACTACGGTGTCTCATGCCGTATTTCAACTCCAAACTATGTAGTTAAAGAGATGAATGGACGAAAGGTATTTGTTAAGAAATACAAGATGTATCCAATTACATGGGACGTTGTTACTTGCTGTGGTATTCCTCAGTGTCGTCTTATTAAAGATGGCCAGTACCAGGCAGATCCTAAAGATCTTAGTATGCAGAGAAGTTCTGAAAGTGACAGCCTTATCGGTGCAACAGGAAAAGTTTCATACGATGATGGATCGAACTTCATCTTCACTGATACAGCAAAAGAAATTTCTAAAGCAGTAGCTTCTACAGAAAATGCTAAAATCATTGCTGATATTTACGGTATCGATTTTAGTAAAGCTGAAAAAGCTATTCTTACAAAAGACAATCGAATTAAGATTTCTAATGAAAGCGGAAACGTTGTAAGCGTTGCTCTTAACTCATTTGTTCTTTCACAAGCTTTGAAGAAATAAAAAAGAATTCTCCAGGGTATAATCCCTGGAGAATTTTAATTACCTTCCTGGAGAACAAACTTTATTGTATGGACAACCCTTACAATCATTTTCAGAGCAATGGGTATTGTGATCGTTAGACGATAATACTATTGGAAGGAATATGCTTGAATTTGTAACTGTTCCAATAAGATTATTTCTTCCAAAAGTAATGTCCCCAATGCCTTTGATGTTGATTCTGACTTGGTCGCTATGATCTTTCTTAGCTTTTTCTTTTGCAATATCTGTAAGTTTCAAAGCTACCCATTCGAAAATCATCTGAATATCGAGCTTGTCCAAAGCAATATACGCGTTTCCAACCCGAATAGGAAGAGTTTCGTTTTCTGGAATATCTTCCACAGAAACAAATGCAACTTTTAACATTGCAGCTTTCATTTCATCAAGCGTTTTTCTCATAGCTGCGATCGGCTTACTTGGTTTATCGTCAACTTTATGAAACACGGTTTCGTTCAACTTTGATTTTGGATCGTTTGCGATTTTTTCAGCTTTCTTCATAAGACTTGGCAATGTCTCCTTATCAATTATTTCAGTTTCTTTTGGTAATTTTTCTGATTCAGTAACAACATCGTTTACTGTCAGAACCTTTTCTTTTGGTTTTTTCATTTTGGCCTCCATAGATACATTCTCTTTTATCGGTGTATTAAAATTATTGATAAAAATTATTTGATACTGTTGGTATACTCCTATAAGCAGAATATATAAACCTAAAAAGCTATAAAAAGAAAAACCCCTTTCGGGGTTTTATCTTTATCTGTGGAACATATCCCAGAGCTCTTTTGCCTGCTCTGGAACATCTTCTCTTTTCTCAGGAAGATTTACTTTGTAAATCGTACCAACCTTTGTATTTGTTCGTCGCGGAAACTTTCCTGAAGTTCCCATTGCGATTGCCAAATCCTTTTCCTGATCACTAAGATCTTCCCAATAACGTGTACATGTGTTTTCCATATATTTGGGCCTCCCAACCCTTACTATAATAATAATATGAATCTCAAAATCGTTTTATTTAAAAAAAATAAAACAGAGCCCTGATTTGGGCTCTGTTCTTTTTAATTATTTTAAAAGTTCTGAAATCTTGTATGCTCCTGGAGCACGTACAACAATTTTACTTCCATCAACGTATATCATAATTGTAGTTTTCTCACCTACAATCACAGTATCGTCTTTTTCAATTGAGTTATCTCCTTCTTTAAGAATGTAAACATCTCCATCAGAAGATTTTACATATGCTTCACCTTTAACGTTTACAGTTAAAGACAGTGCAAAACTTAAAGAACCGATAAGCAAAAATGACAAAATCAAAAGTAACTTTTTCATTTTTTTCTACTCCTTTTCAGTTTCATTATCAGTTGGTGTCTTGTTTCCAACATTTGTTGCAATAGAAATGGCTCCGTTTCCTGTAACGCTTAAAATGCAACAAGAAACTAAAGCCGTAACAACTCCATCTAGAGGAAGAGAGATTCCATGAAACTCTTGTTTTCCAGATGAGCCAAACACGATAAAATCGTGCCCAAGATAAAAATTCAAGAAAGCACTTTCTATAAATATGACCACAAGAATCTTTATTACAGTAGTAAGTCTTTCAGGATTTCCAACATCTCCCTTTCCGATATCCATCATCGAAGATTTTACAGTAAAAGTTGCTCTGTCTCCACCACAATAAACAGAACACACAGCCATTAAACCCCAAGCAAAAATATCAAGTGGAAAAGTAAAGTTTTCATTAACGTGACTCATATCAAATGAGGTATACTCTACCAAAATACGCGGAAGACAATAAATTAAAGTCAATACAATATATGCAAAAGAATATACTAAAACTGCTATTCTTGTTGATTCAAGTATTTTATTTTTATCAATCACAAGCTAACCATCCTCTCTATAAAGATGTTTTTGAATTAGTATAATTTTGACATTTTTATGAAATACATTTAGAATTTTTGGAGTTTCAATTATGGCATATTTTAAAAATTCAGGTACGACCTCAAGGGGAACAGATAAACTTCGTAATCTTGATACAGAACTTACCAAACCAGAACAAGTTGAACAACGAATAGCAAATACTGTAATTCAAGATAAACTTGAAGTAAAAACTTCTCCTTTAGGACGCCTAACAAGCTATAAAACTTCTGTTACATATTATAAAATCAAAACAACTAATCGTAACGATTTTATTACGAATACCCAAAATATCGGTTCAGTAGATGTCAATAAAAATAATTATCAAAAGATTAAAGATATGATAATTATTTGTCAAGATGCTCTTAATACTTCTCTTGAAAAAGATGAAGGAAAAGTAAGTCTTATGGGAGAAGGTTCTGCTAAAGTTCTCCCAAACACAATCCAGCCTATGGTTGGTGAGCATTTTGTAATGATGACTCTTAATAAGAAAAACCTTTACAGAGTCACATCAGTAAATAAAACTTCTATCGAAACTGATTCTTCTTATGAATTTACGTATTCTTTAGTAGAAGAGGAAAGTGAAGAAAAACTTTATGAGATTGAAAAGCTTGTTACTGAAAACTGGCAGTTTGTTTATGCTCATGTAGGTACAGATTTTAGAGTTCTTTTTAGAGAAGATGAATACGAGTCATTAAGAAAACTAAACGATATGTATCTTATTCTTGGTGAGCTTTACAACGAATTCTTCTTTAACGAAGATAAAAACACATATACTTTAAAGTATGATAGTGCTGTTATTAAAGATGAAAGCGGCGCTGCTATAATCGATTCAAAGCTTGCTTCTCGCCCTTATACAGTACTTCCTTCGGATGCAAAAACATACAATCTTCCACAAGTTCCTCAACTTAATGCTTCTGATACTTGGTATGGAAGTACAATGTATGATAAACTTCTTACAGAGTTTATTATTAAAACAGGTTTGTTCTCAAAAGTAAACAAGAAAGTCTATAGACCAACTCAGCTTCAATCAGATTATGAGCGAAGTTATGGAAAGTCTATTTACTATGCTCTTGAATATCAGACAAATAAACGATTTACATATAAATATCACCTTCCTTCACCAGTAACACGATTAAACATTGCAACAAACTTAAACCTTTATGGTATGGTTATTCTTGAACCATTTGAAGTTTTACATCAAGCATGTATTCAAATGTGGCCTAAGAATTTCTTAAACTATGTATTCTGGCAAGGAGTTGAAGGACGAGATCTTAAAGATCCTTCTCTTAACGTATATAGTAGCACAGTTGAACTTATCTGTGAAATTATTGGTATGTGGATCAACAAAAAAGACATTGATGGTCTTATTACAAGACTTGATTGCTTATATGATAAGATTGACGAGTTTGCTTCATTAAGTCATCGTGATCAAAATCAATTCTATCTTTTCCCAATGCTTGCTTTTGTTGTTAGAAAAGTTATGGACGTTATTTCTGAAAAAAATGAAGCTGCAAGATATGCTGAACTTGGTAAATAAGGAGGTTATAAAATGAAATTCGATATAAACGTAAAAGTAATAATGAATATCATACAACGAACTTTGTTATTTACTGTAAGTATAATTTGTGTTGTATTGCTTATTACAAAAATAAGCAATGAAAAAAGAATTGCGTCTGAGAACGTTACAATTGAAAAGCTTGAAAAAAGAGTATCAACTATTGAAGGATTGATAATGACTCAACAGATGCAGGTATTTGAAAAGTCGTTACCTCCTCCCCCAGTAAGTAATCAAGAACAAGTATTTACTGTTCCTGAAAAAGATATATCCATTACTCCACATAAATAAAAAATATAACTACCCAGGATTATTCCTGGGTAGTTTCTTTTACCAACTCTGACCTTGTCTTGAGAACTTAAAGTTTCCAAACATTCCTTTTTCAACTTTATAGAACAATGAAGGCCAAATAGCATATTTTGCAATCTGTCCTCCAGAGAATTCTTTATCCTCAAGAGAAATAAGATCTGCATAAACTGCATAACTTGGAGTTCCATTAGGAGCTGCAATTGTTGCCATTTCTGTAGCAAAAGTCAAGAATGGATCAGTCACATATTTCATAAACTTTTCACATCCTTTAGCAGTACAAGTAATAGCTCTTGTATCCCAAGTACGAGTAAGAGTTTTGTTAGCCATATAGCTTGTAAACTCGCAAGCTTTCTTAAAGAAAACATCTTCAACGCTGTTAATCTTTTTTGCAAGATCGATAATAACGTTAGCTTGAGCTGAATCGATGATAGACCAATAAGCTTTTACATCTTCAAGATGCTCTTTTACTTCATCTTCTTTGATACCAATAATATTAAGCATATTGTTCATATCGACGATATAAGGCTGAGAAAGAGCAAGTTCAAAATAAGCAGGAATTGCATCGTTTTTAGATCCAAGAGCATTAAGTCTATACCAGTTTGAAGGAATTGTAGAATCAACTTTAATAATTCCAGCATTAGCATAAGATTTTAAAACCGCTTGAATCTCACCTTCAGCATCAGCCATAATTGATCTAGCTTTAGCCAAGAAAGCATCTCTTGTCTGATTGAAACCTGTTTCAGTAATTTTGTTGTATTTTGGAGCAAGTTCGATATTATTCAATACACCAGAACCAACAGTGATCTTTCTAAAAAGATCTCCGCTAGCAAGTCGAATAATATCAGGAGTGGTTCCTTTCTTTTCTACGATACTAATACCGTTAGAAGCTTTATATGCTTTGATAAATTCATCCATAAAAACGTTCCTTTTATTTATGAAAAATAGTCGTTATCTTCTTTTAGAATATCATCTACAAATTTTTGTAGTTGACCATTTAAAACAACTAAAGTAGAATCAACACTTTCTTTTATATAAACAATAACAAGTTCAAGAAAATCAAGAATCTCGTTGATCTTTATATACCATGGGCTTGAAGTCCCATAGATAATATTTGAAAATGTAGAAGATAAAGTGTTAATATCTTTAGAGATAACCCTACAAAAATACTTTACAAAATCAGAAGGAATTCCTTCGATTGTTTTGTTTTTATATTTGAAAGTTGTTTGGCTTGCCAAATGCGTTACAGTTTTTGTAAAATGCATGATATTTTCAATAACACCACACATTACTGTAGAATTACTAGTATAAAGCTCACCATTACGACGTTTTTCATAATACTCATTCAAAACATCTTTTACATATTTTTGCATCGTGTCTCTAAGGAATTTAAAAATACAATCAGAAAGAAAGCGAGTTGCTATAAGTTTTTTGAATTCTATAAGGTCTTCACTTTCGTTTTTAATTTTATGACTCAATAAAAGTCCATAGATCTCAAATTCAAATCCATAGTCTACATCAACGTATTTATATTGAACTGCAGAAAAGAATCTATGGTTTTGAATTTGTTGAACAAAAAAATCCTCACTAAAAGGTTCGTAATAATGAGTATTTGGTTGATCCGGCCTTTTATTAGATATTACTAGTTCTCCAGGAATATTCTTAGTTTGCTGAGCTTGTTTATTCTTTTCTTTATTTTTAACTTTGTCAAAAAATAAAGAAAAATGCTTGTTGTTTTCTACAATGTATCTAGCAGTAATATAAATCATGAAAAAAACAAGAAATAAACAAAGACAAACAACAATAACTTGTCCTGTGGGTGTTTGGAAAAAATTTGAAACACTTTGCATAACAAGTACACATCCTATTTTATATAGAAATTCACGTATTTTTAAAGATTTATTCATTAGGATGTTCAAAATATGATTTCACAAGTTTTTCTGTGAAATCTTTTAATACATAAGAATTCCGATATGTGAACTGATCAAAATACGTGTCCACTTCTTTTTCATTTCCGTTTTCATCATAAATCGTTGGGATATAAATACCAAATCTTTTTGTAAAATCTTTATCAGATAATCCATAAGATAAGGCTATCCCAAACAATTCTTTTATGAATTTTTGAACAATTTCATTTTCTTTTATTTCAGATTCTGTAAACGGAATGTAAAAAGTGATTCGTTCAAATCCAAACAAACTTTCTTTTATGAAATTGTTTGCAAATTTTCCTTTAGGTGTTCTATCTTTTAAGAACGAAGGAAGAACAGCAACAGAAAGAATATCAGATAATTCTTTTAACACGATAGAAGAATTCTTTAAAATACTGTTTTTCCAGCTATTCAAAGATAAAACTATATCGTGTATTTCTGATCTATCCTGAATTTTATATTGACTGACCATACGTGATATCTCAAGTTTAGAGAAAAACGACACTAATTTACCAGCAACAACTCCTTGGAATCGTGAAATTGGTATCTTAGAATAAAAAGCATAATCACACGTATAATTCTTGTATTTTTTTTCAAACTCTTTTGAGATTTCTTTTTGTTTAAAGAAATCACTGTTATCAATGAAGATTAAACGAACAGCAATATTCGCATTTTCTTCAGACCCAATGTTGTTTGTTACACAATCAAGAGTAAAAATTGTTCTATCGGTGAGTTCTTTATCACCTTTATAACAAACAAAAGTTACCATTCCGTGGGTTTTATCTTCATCGTTTACATAAGCGTAACCGAAAAGACTTCCAGAAATAGTATAAATTATTTTAATATTTTCTTTATTTCCCGTACACTTTGGAAATTGATTTAATAAAAAAGAAGAAATAAGTTCTGGGACTTTAATCCCAGGACGATTCTTTTCTTCTTTTAAACCATTGTATCGAATAGCATCAAGAAGTATACGGGACACATTTCGTGTACCCGCCATAATTTAAATCTCCGATAAAAAAATAAATTTTCACAACAAAACTAATCTTTAAGAAGTTTTAAGACTTCTAAAGATCGTTTCGTCATGAAAATGTTTTGTTATTTTATTTTTTAGCAGGTTTCTTGACTTTAACAACTTTCTTTCCAGCATCCAAACCAGGACCTGTATCAAGTTCTTCAAGTATTTCAAGAGATTTTTTATCATAAGCTGTGATTTTAAATCCAACACCAAGACGGTTATTGAGATCTTCAAATCTAGGATAACTTAGATTTCCACCCTGCTCAATTGTTCGAAGAGAGTTATTCATATCGCTGTCATTATCATACAACTGCTTGAAATCTCCTCGAGTAACTTCACGTTTATTTAATATCGATTTCATCATACTCATCAAAGAGTTGTCGTCATCGACGATATCGGTATTAATAGGTCGCATATCATCGACTCGCTTTCTTTTTATTTTTTCTTTTGGCATAGTATTATTTGGTATATACCTTTTTATAAGAATTGCATCTCCGATAGTGTACATACAAGTACAGTTCGGAACCAACCTCGCATCGGTAAAATCTCCAATGTATCTGAAGTTTTCTCCGTTATAGTAATAACTGTTTCCTACGATTAACGGATAACCACCAAGTTCCATAGGAAGAGTTTTTGTATAAAGAGCACCATCAGTTGTGAGATTAATGTCCTCAACGCGACCAATCATCCTTTTTACCTCTCAATAATTCTGCGCTATTAACCGCTGCCACATATGACATTGCTTGAGTTGATATCATCATGTTAGCAAGATACAAGTTATTTAGCACGCAGCTAAGTGCGATTTTAAAACACATAAACTCTTGTGCAGTAAAATTTGTTATTTCTCCATACTCAGGATTACCCATGGCTATTCCTTCATAGCAAACATTTGCTGTATCACGGATAATACAAGGTTTTAGGGTGAGTCCAGTTTTACTTCTTTGTAATGGAATACTTACTTTGAGCATAGGATCCTTCACTTTTGCAGGTCGCCCATTTATATCTTTTATAAATGGAGAGTTTCCATAGTCCATAAGCCATTCACTTGCTTTCTCAAGAATATACAGTACATACTGTGTATCCCTAGGTGCAATCATTATAGAAATTTTGTTTTGGCGAACAGAACCTTCAGAAACATCATTTTTGACCGCTTCCAAAACGATAGAGCTATCGGTATAACCTGAAGCAAGTCCAGTCGTTACCTTTGAAGGAGTTAACGAAGATTTATTGTTAAATCTCTGATTGCCATCGTTTTGTATTTTAGATGTGTCATAATGATACATATAAGGAAGAAGTTTATTGTTAACTGGATTTGTTCTCTTTAGAGAAACAACATGTTTAACTGTTAGAGTTGGAGTAGGTTTACATATCACACTTGAAACTTTATCAAATGAGTCAAAATCTAGCATAAGCTTTTTGCCTTGTCCCTTAAGTTGTAAGTTATTTTAAAAACGCTCTAAGTCTATTACTTCTGTTTGAATATCGTTTTGTGCCCTATCACGAAGAACAATATCTCTTTCTTTTCGCTGTTCTATAGTCTTATAAACTGATATATCAGCAAAATCAAAGTAGTAGACGTATTTATTCGGAATGTATCTCAATCGACCAAGCAACTGATGAGTTACGATCTTTGACGAGAAAGCAGATAGTGGAAATATCGCTCTCAAGTTACTAATATCGCGACCGTTTTGCATAGCCCCAAGAGTTCCAAATATAATTCGTTTTTCAAGTTGTGCTTCTTTTAAAGCTGGGTTTTTGACTAAAAGACAATATGTTCCAACAGAATATTCTGGGTATTCTTTTTCCATCTGTGCTTTTCCAAAAGCAATATCTTGCAATTGGTCTGTCACTATAAGAATTTTTCCTTCATTATCTTCTTTCAAAATAGGAAGAGCGTAATGCATAATCATTCTACACAATTCTACTCCCCATTTTTCCCAAAGAAACTTTGTGTACAACACTGAACTCAAACCTCTTAGAGTTTTGAATCCTCGTCTATCACGAGCCATAGAATGACTATCATATGTGATATATCTTACGATGTAGTAATTGTTAAGTTTTGAAGTGAAATCTCCATAAGATGGAACTAACCTATAGATTTTTCCATAGAGTCTATCTTCGGTTTTATTAGACCTACCTGGTGTTGCTGTAACATAAATTGTCTCACAAGTTTGCATGTTAAGATCAATTGTGTTAAACATCAGGTAATGAGTATGAGCCTCATCGAAGATTTTTATTCCAATACCCAAAACGTCAGCTATTTTTTGTAATGATTCTTTTCCATAAGTCTGAGCCATTAATACGAGTGTATTTGTTGTAGTTATGTAAAACGCTGCCTCAGGCTTTTTCATCTTACCGTCTATAATATCTTTAAAAGTCTGTGTTCCAATGATAGGAGCAACATCCTTTCCACTAACCAATGAAGTGTAATCCATAATTCGTTCAATCCATTGGTTAGTAAGATTGTATGAGACGACAAGTGTTGTAAAACCTTTTTGGGAAGCATGATTTACACAAGTAAACGTTTTTCCAACACCCGTATCAAGCTGAAGAAATGCTTGTCCACACGACTTTGTGAAAGTTTCATTCAGAAAATCTGTTGCACCCTCCTGGATTTGGTTTCGCGGTGCTTTAGTCATAGGTATTTCTACTTGTCTGATTTCAGGCCACCAACCAGATTCGTCGATAAGCTCATATGTAATACCTTTCATAGTAAGCATATCACAAATCATATCAACGCCAAATCCTTTAGGAATCTTTAGTACACCAGATCTACTGTTTTCTTCTGCATCAAAGTCGTATAGATGAGTTGTATATCTGTGTATAACGTTATCCCACACAGATAATGCTTTCTCAAGATTATCAAGCATTCCCATTGTATATGGATAAATCAATATTGCCGAACGTCGAACCTTAACTTTCAGCATATCTTTTTCTCCTTATGCACTGGGTTTTTCCTTTTCCTCAGGTATTTCCTCAAGAGAAGTTATTCTGAAATAAGGATCGTAAAGACTTGTTCCCATTCGTTTACGGATTGAGAGAGTAGAGAAAATTCTCTTTAAGTTCTGGTAAGCAAGTGTTGTAAACATATCACTCAACTCAATAGCGTTAGAAACAGTACAAATCTTATATTGACAAGCAGGATCTTTCCAATTTGGTCGGAGAGTATTGTCGTTTATATCTCGAACCATAGCATAAATGATAGATTCGAAATGAATAATTGAGTTTACAAATCCGGCGTCATAGATAATTCTGTTCATCTCATCCATGAGTTCATCGATAGAACCAAAACGTTTAATGCTTACGCGGTTAATAGTTCCAATCAATGCGGAAAGATATTTTGAAATCTCTTCAGTATCGATGATAGAGTTAAAGATTGGCTGTTCTGCATCAATCTTGTTAATCGGAATGAGGATATTGTTCTCATCGTTTTCATCTTCTTTAAAGAGATCTTTCTGTTTCAAAATCTCGTCACTCAAAGCAAGTCGCATACCGTCATTTTCAAGAGAGTATTCTTCTTCTCCATCACGGATAGAAACCTGGCTAAGTGTGAAAGTTGTATCGACAGAATCGTCATCTGTATCGATAGAAGAATTGATAAGATCCTCAATATCGTTTTCCTGAAGAACGATGTAAAGATTTCTTGACATCGAATAATCTGGTTTAATGTAGATATCCATACCATCAGAATAGAAGTATTTCAAAAGCCATTCGTTTGTAATAGCGATTGATTTTGTTCCAAGCATATGCTTTGCTGACAATGCTTTCTGAGATAGAGGGTTAATTGATTTGATTGAAGGAAGACAACCCAAACGAGTTCCGTAAAGTCTCTTAGCTTTTCCTCCAACACATTTCAAACATACACCAGTTTTACAGTTACAGGTAATGAACGTTCTAAGCTTAATTGTCTGTCCCACAAGATGAGTATCTTTTGTTGAAAGCATTTTAAGTTTACCTGTCTTTTCATCAAGGTAATACTTTTCTTTTGCCATGCTAAGATAATCCTTGTTCTTAACAAAGTAGTTGATGTAACGTTCGTTACCACAATCTTCAACGTTATAGTTGATGAATACTTTACTTGCTGCCAAGCGGTTGATTTCTCGAGACAAATATCCTGAACGAGGAAGGTTATCGTTCTTTGTCATAAGAGCATCACGAGCAGTAATTGTTTCCATAAAGTATTCAGCAATATTCTGAAGACCGTGAATATAACCTCGTGTTACAGGCCAAGGAAGAATTGTCTTATCTGTGTCAGGTCGAGTACCTACAGCAACAAGTACCTGAGTAAGCTGAGAAGTTTTGATTCGACCAGCTTTTACATATGGATGAAGACAGTTATCCTTATCTTCAGATATTACTTTTGAAACTCTTCTTTCACATTCTTTCATCTCATTTTCAAGTTCTTTTACTGTGTGAGATTTATCAAGAACTGTGTGAAGAAGATCGTTCATCTCCTTGTTTCGATTCTTGAACTTAATGATGTTCCAAAGAGAGATTGTATTACATACGATCGTTGAGAAGTTCTGGCTGAAAAGTGAAAGATCTGTTTTGATATTTGCGATACATTCACAAACTTCAGCAGTAGCTCCTTCTTTTAAATCAATAAGCTTCTGAGTGATGTGTTCGATGATATCAGAAGCGAAGTTCTTTCCTGGATTTGTAAGATCATAGATATCATCATCTGTGATCGGAATGTTAAAGAGCACATTTGCCTTCCAGAAGATAAGGTGACAAATGAACTGTGGGATAGACAAGATTATACGCTCTTCATCCTTTTTTCCGTAAATAAACAGAATACAATTGTGGATTCTGTCTTTTGGAGCGTCATAAAAATATGCCAAGGTTCCCTCTTTAAGAGAATAATAGTTTAATCCTGATTTTTCAATCAAGTCCTTAGCATAAACTGCCATTACTACTCGTCTACCGTCTGAAAGATACCCTACTTTTCCAGTCTGTTTCGGAGCCCTCGATGTTTTAATTTGCATTTTAAAATGCCTCCCTTAACTTTAGAAAAATATTAATGTATTTTTCTAACATATTTCTGTTTCCTTATTTTTTAAAATATATAAATAATATTCCTAGGGAGTTTTCCCTAGGAATAATTTTTTAAAGTTTATTTTTTAAGAATAACGATAGCATCGTCTTTAAGTTTTCCATTTTTAAAAGTCCATTTAGACATATCGTCAAGATCTTCGATAAACTTACCAAGACGAGATTTCATGAAGTTTACAACATCGTGGAAACCTTTCTCATATCCATCTTTAACTCCGTTGAGGTAAATAGTATTACGTACGCGAATTTCAGTATCTTTTTCTTCAGCTCTAGCAGCTTCCTGAGTTTTCTTAAGAGCTTCTTTAGCTTTCGCTTCAGCAGCATGTTTTTCTTCAATAATGTCTTTTTTCAACTGTTCAACGTCGATACCAAGATCTTTAGCGATAGCAGAAATAAGTCCAAGAGCGCCTTCTGAAAGTTCTTCTTTCTTAGATTCACACTCGCAAACTTCTTCAGAAGCAGCAACTTTCTTAACAAATTCAACTACGTCTTTCAAAGACTCAACTTCAGGATCACAAGCTTTATCAAGCCTAACAAGAACAATCTTTTTCATAAAATAAAACTCCTTATATTTTATATAGATTTATCGAATCTATAAATAATGTTTTTATTTGATAATGATGATTCACTAACCATACTATCCCAACCTTTTAAGAGAATAACGTCTGCACTAACGTTTTCAAAGCAATTTGAATGAGTTACACAGAATACGTTATCAACTTCAATTTCATCAAGTCTAGATGTTGCACTTTCAAGGAATGTCTGTCTTCTCATAACATCCATACCTGAATCAACCTCATCAAGCTTAACGATATTATATGCTTTATCTTTTGTAGAAGCGTCTATAATACCAAACGATAAAGCAAGACTCATAGTAGCTTTTTCTGCTTTAGAGCACTCACTTACATCTTCAAGTTTTGTATTTCCTCTTTGAATTGGAATAACTAGTGCTGTGTCTTTCAAATCAAAGTCAGCAACATTAAGCATCCCACCCCATGAAGAATCCAAATCTTTATTTGCCGAATACAGAACTTCACTAAGAAAATCGTTTATCAAAAGGCTTGGATATCCTTTACTTGACCAAACCTGATACAAAAGATCACTCAAATTTCTTTTAACTTCAAGAGAAGCTTTTCTTTCATTCAAAACGTCAAGACTTGTAAGCTTTGTTTTACATTGCTCGATAGAAAGTTTAATTTCTGTACAGTCTTGGTTTAAAGAAAATTCAAGTTCTCTCAAACCTGAAATGCACACATTAAGCATTCTGCTATTGTATACATACTCTGCTTCTTTTAGAAGTTGCTGTTTCTCTTTTTCAAGTTCATTAGCTTCTTCTATAATAGCATGTTTTTCTTCTGTTAAGAATGAAACACTTTCATGAAGTTTAATAAGATCTTCTTTTTCTTTTGTTAAAAGTTCTATCTGAGAAGTTGTTGCTTTAAGTTCTTCGATATATCGCTTTCTTTCAGATATAGCTTCTTCAAGGATTCTCTTATTCTCAGCATTCATAGTGAGAATAGTATTTACGTTCTTTAAGTTCTCTAAACTCTTTAAAAGAGTTGAAAGTTTTTCAAGAAGAGATACATATTCATCAAACTTACGAGCTTCCTCTAAAAGGCGTCCTACACTTTCAAGAATTTCATACACTTTAGTAGAATCAATCTTTTCTCTCATAGAAGATGGAAGATACAAACTCTTTCCGTTCAGAACGTTTAAAGAGTTTATTATTTGATCTACGTCAAGCATAGCGTTTTGAAGATTCTGTGAAAGAATACGATTCTTTTCGATTTCACGATCTGTATCTTCGATAGAAATCTTAATCTTTTCAATTTCGTCTTTTGTTTGAGTTATCTTAGAAGCACTTCCATCTTTACTTCTTTCAAGCAAAAGTTTTATTAAAGAACAAGTGTGTTCAGAGCATTCTTTTGGAATACTGTCTTTAATAGAATTGAAATCAATGCTACTAGATTCAAGAAGATGAAGCTTTTCAGATAGCATTTCTTGTTGTTTTTTGTATTCGTCTTTTTTAACAAGTAAAGCAGCTATTACATCATCAACTTTAGTTCCAGTATCATCAAAACAAGATTTAAACATCTGAAGTCCACAAAGGTTATCGATTTTAGTTGAAAGAGCTGCGATATTCATGAAACAACTTATAGCAGAAGTTATAGCGTCTTTTATTTCACTTTTATACACAGTAAACTCACCAAACTCAATATAAGCTTTAATAGATTCAGTGATAAAGCCTTTAACAGTTTCAATCTCTTGTTCTGTTTTAGAAATCGCTTCTGTAACAGATATAAGAGATTGACCTTGCGTATTAGGATTTTCTGTAACCTTCATAGATTCAATCTTAGAAGTCTTAGAGAAAATCTCTTGGTTATACATCTTTTCTTTGTTTAAAAGACCTTCTTTTTGGATATCAATTTCAGTAAGTCGCTTCTCAAGTTTTACCCTACCATCTACTCCGATATACTGAGAGTATTTTGTGAACGCTTCTTTATTTTTATTGAAACGCTCTTCGTGAGCTTTGACTTTATTGAAATAAGTAGTCTTTTTAAGTATAAGCTGTTCTCGAGTATAACGAGATAAAGTCGCTTGTACCAGGCTTGCTTTAGATAGTCCATCTTTAACCTTTTCAAGCTTTGCCTCCTTTATTATAAGCTTTTCTTCTTCAGATTCTTTTTGCTTTAAAAGATCTCCACTTGAAATTTTAGCTAAATCTTTTAAAAGACCATCTATTTCTTTTTGATATTGATTTTTCTTTTTCTGAGCAATCTTACTTGCTGTTAAAAATTCTCCAGTATTCGGAAGCCAACTTGAAATAAGCTGTTGTCTTTCTGAAAAACTCATCTTAACTATATTTTTAACTTCATCAGAAATGTATCCGATGTTTTTATAGTTTTTAGTGTAGCCAAGATACTTTTCACAGGCTTCCATGTAAGAACTGACGTTTCCGTTTTCATTAAGTTCTCGCTCTTCACCTGTTATAAGATTCTTTTCATGAAAATAACAAACAGTCTTTCTTCTATCTGCACTGTATGTAATAGTACAAGTATACTCAAACTGATCTTCTCTATTGGCGTTAGCTATTCTAAAAACAACAACTTTCTTTCCCTCAAGACCTTCAATAAATCGATTGCTTGTTCGACCTTGAAGATGCTCTAGAGGTTCTGGAGAAAGTTCTGTTAGAACATAAGTTTTACCAGAACCATTCTGACCAAGAATCAAAACAAGATGATTCTCAGAAGTAGTTCTATCAAACTTAAATTCTTTTATACCCATACTTTCAAAAAGCGGAGCATAGTTATATAACTCAAAGCGAGTAAGTCTAATTCGTTTATTTTTCACAATATTTTATCCCATAGTTAGTTTTTATCAAAGAAATCTTCCCTAATAGCTTATCAATAAACAATTTATACTTTTCTTTTGTGTAACCTGTTGGAAAGATATTCGAAAGTTCAAGATATCTTATATTCTTTCTTACTATGATTCCATTGTTACACGTAAAAGAAACGTCTTCAAATTGTTTTATTTCACAATTTATAGAAAGTATTCTTCGTAAATTTTGTATAACTTCTTCCCATATTCCTTTTTGATTTTCAAAATGTTTTCTAATTTTCCAAGATGAAATATGATTAAATTGTGAGAGATACACAACATAATCGATTATATCTTGAATCACTATATTTACAGTTTGTGAATCCTCAGTAAATTTACCATCTTTAAGATATTTGATAGTAAATCTGTATATAACAAGAAGTTCAAGTTGGAGTATCACAAATTCTTGAGTCATAGCAATAATTAAGTTTTTTAAGATATAAAAAATAAAGGAGGAGTTAATCTCCTCCTTTATTAATTTTAATCAAAATATGATCTGAGTTTCATATTATAAATATGGATGTAAGCTAGAGTTAAAGAAAATACTCTAAATCTAAACTTACACCCATAAGGAGAAATGTTATGAAAACATCTCGCCAATGTGTAACAATGCCTGCTAATATGCATCCAACATTTGTATCACGCGATGCTTCAGGTATCGTTACATTTAGGAACCCTGAGGGAATCTATCCAAGATTCTTTAAGGTTGCTCCTATGAGTTTTTTCAATCCTTCTAAACCTTCAGTAAAGAAAGTTTATTAGTGATTGATTAAACTCACAATTACCAGAGGATTCTTATATAAAAGTTTCCTCTGGTTTATTTTTTCACAGAAAATTCATTCCTTACACATGGTGTGTCGGGAGCACAATACATTTTCCTTCATTGGTGTATCAAACCGCTAGATTACATTATTGTTTTTAAGCATGTCTATGACATAGATTCATTCTTTTCCATTGGTGTATCTTCGTTTCCAACTGGTATTCATTCATTTGTAAAGTGGTTGTTTGTCTTGAGATTCATTTGGCATCCAGGTTAATATTCGGTATCTATGATATTTTTTAAATGCATCTCACAAATTTTTAAATTTGTGTTACACTTTTACCTTCTTTTCCAAGATTCTTAATCCAATCTGGAGTAGAATGTTGTGTTAATTGTGGGTTATCAGTGTTATTCTCTTCCTCATCAAGTGTTCTTTCTGAAGTTGTCGCACTGTCTTCCACTCGATGAGTTTCAGTAATATCATTTTTAGAAGTGCTAGAACTCCCGGTAGATTTTTTCTCCTCATTAAGAACAAGTTCAATGTGTTCAAGAGAACAAACCGAAGGATCAACAATAAGTTCGTTTCCATTTTCAAATGTAATACGAATAGCAAGTTTTGCCTGCTTTCTTCCATCAAGAAGAACTTCTTCTTCTTTAACAGTGATAATCTTGTCTGCATTGACAAGAGTCTTACCAATTTTTACAAATTTAGACATCATCGTCTCCTATTTTATTATTTTCAGATTCTTCTAGTGTCTTTTGAGCCATTCTAGCAAGTTCAAGAGTAGCTTTACCATAATAATCTCTTGGAGATTCAAATAATGATTTAGCTTCAAATGTTAATATGGCAACTTCTGATTCAAATTCTTTTGAATTCGTTTTTATAATAGCTTCTCCTGAATCAAAGCTGGCACTTAATGAAAATTTATTATTTTCACCTATAAAAAATACTATAGTGCGTGTAGCACCGATAGTACAAAAATTTGAAATATCAATGTTTTGACCACGGACATTTAATCCAAAAACATTATTAACGATCCAACGATATTTATCCAACCCAACCATCTCAAGAATATTTATAGAAGTATTAATAAGAATTGGTACGCTGAATGAAGGAGTAGTCACTGAAAGACCTTGCATTGGTAAATGATCTTTCTCACCAAAGAATTTTGGTCTTATAAAGAATTCTGTAGTTTCTTTTTTCTTCGATTTAAGCAATGTGCTATGAATATACTGCGATATTGCATCCGAAAGTTTGTTACCTAAAGCATAGTCTATCGATACAATCAACAATATCGTTGTCAAAACTAAAATCATAAATATTCCTTAATATTTGAAAGATTTTAAATATGAGCCACATAAAAACCTACAATTGCAGGTTTAAAAGTATCTATATCGACATTTGATTCATTATACATGTACACGTTTCCCGTATCACAGTTAATGTGAATCGATATTTCTAGATCATCTTTTGAAAAATCAAAGCATTTTGTAGCACCAAGATCAGTAAAACCTGTGTTACCAAGCTTATGAAGATCTTGTTTTTGATCACAAATGTTTAATTCAAATCCACGTTCCCAATCAATAATCCAACGATATTTATCTAATCCAATTATTTCAAAAACGTTGACATCTTTATTAAAAGGAATCTTTACTTCGTATTTAAAGAAAGGAGATGTATTACATAACGCGCACGAAATTACGTCTGTAGATTTTGGAGGATTTTCTTTCTTTCCAAAAACCTCTTTAACCGTTTTACAATATCTATCGATAGCGTTAAAATATCCTTCTATGTTATAAGGATCATTTGATGACGAAGTCTTTTCCTTATTCTTAAATCGTTTTCTAATACTAGAAAAATCAATTAATCTAGTATTAGAAAAATCAAATTCTAATATGTGTCCAATTATTGCTAAAATAATAATAACTAACAAAATTGTAATCATTTTATATTCCTCTTTTTATATTACGAGTAATCCATGTATGGTCCTTGTCCATCCCAGTTATCTCGGTAACAAATTGTACTACAGTTTTTATTACAAGAAGTTCCACACGTTCTGTGACATAAACTTCCTCCGCACCACTGCTCACAATCTCCTTGACAGCCGTGATTTGTACAGTCTACACATGGACGAGCAAAATATGCTTCAGCTCGACTCATTACTTTTTTCTCAGTTTTAACGTGGTTATAAACGTTTGAAAGTGTAAATGAATCGCTACTTCGTTCATACAGTGCTTGTTTTTTAAGTTTTTCAATCATAGCTTGGTTTCTAAAAACAATTTTAATAATAACGTGTGTTACATCATTCTTTTTAGAAGTAGCTTCGACTGAGTAGTTAAACTTTTTATCAAGTTTCGCTTTATATGATACTTTGTCCAAAAAGCCAAAATAAGTATATCCTTCGATTTCACTTTCATCTTTATTTAGATCAAAATGAAATGTGCGGTAAAAATCATCAACAGTAATCTTTTCCACATTATCTTTTTTAGAAATAGCGAAAAATCCATCAACAAAAATAGAATCAATAATTTCACCTTTTTCTTTTATTTTATTTACAAGTTTTTTAAAATTACCTTGTAAAGGAAGTTTTAATTTTACTTTTATTACCCCTATTTTTATAACCAACAGATCTATTAGTTCTTTCAGTAGAATTATTTTTTCTATTACTGCTATTTATATTTTTATTTGTTTTCAATTTATTTCCTGTTCTATTTATTTCATTAGTATAATAATTATAAGTAGTTTGATTATAAGTTGAATTTTGTAAAACTATATTATTATATTCATAATCTGGAATAATATTTCTGCCATGTAGTTTTTTAATTTTTGCTTTATTTCCTTTTGGACGTATATTTCCAGTATTATTTTTATTATTATTAACTTCATTATCATATTCATTTTTAGTTTTAAACTTTCTGATTTTAGCTTTGTTCCCTTTTGCTTTTTGGACATTTTTAATATCAATATCTTCATTATCTTCATCATTTCTATATTCATTATGAGTTAATTTTCTTTTGAAGTCTCTCCTTAATTTATCTGTTTCTTTATCAGTGTAAATATTTTTACTATTAATAGTGTTTTTCATTGCATTATTTTTTGAAATTTTTGGTGCTTCTTTTTTGGCACCATTATTTTTAGATTTATCCTTAGTTTGTAATTGTTTATTTTCATAATCATAATTAGTTCCATAAGCATGCAACAATTCGTCAAATCTATTTGGTTTCCTAGTTTTTACTTCTTCTTGTGGCATTGGGATACTTACAATTTGTTTCTCATCTTTTTCCTCTTCTTCCTCCTCTTCTTCTTCATCTTCACTTGAGCTATGATATCTACTCATAATTGGTGGTTTTATGGCTCTGTCGTCCCCATCATCATATTTTTTATAGTTTTTATTTTTATTCTGATAAATATTAGGTTTAATAGCAGGATTATTTTTTTGAGCATTGTTTTGTTCATTTTCATTTTTATGTTCGTCTTCTTCTTCTTCCTCTTCATCTGAACTTTCGCTTTCACTATCATTATCACGTCTAGAAAGTGGAATTTCTGATATCAATTTTCCACGTACATTATTCTTATTATTTTGTGCATTTTTATCCACATTAAATGATACTTTGTTTTCTTTTTTATTCTGGGCTTTCTCATTTTTATTTATTAAAGATGAGGATTTATTGAAATTATCCTTTGTTTTAGCTTTATCTGCAAGAATTTTCATTTTGTTATTTTGCGTAATACTTAAATTATTATTTTTATTGCTTTTAGTAGAATGATTTGAATTTACTTTTCTTTTTTTATATCCTTCTATTTCTTTTTTATTACCAGTTTTTTTCTCACTATTCTCCATTTCTTTTAATCGTTCTCTTTCCCTTTCTTCACTCATCAATTGACGGTATCCTTTGAGATTAATATTTGCCTCTTTGCTTAATTCAAATTCTTTGGGTCTCCATTTATCTTTCTTTTTCTTCTTTTTTGATGTCGTAGATGAGCTGAATATTAAAAATTTTACACCCTCTTCAGTTTCCTGTAGTTCAGGCTGTTCTTCAATTAAATTTAATTTAGGTTGATTAAATTCTTTTTTCTTTTTGGCATTTTTAACTTTATCTAAAAATGTGCTTGTTTTAAACGGCTTCTCTGAAATTATATCTATATTTCTTTTTTTTAATATATCTATAATGCTCATTCTTTTTGGTTTTTTATTATATCCTACAATTTCATATTTTTTCATATTACCATCATTATTATCTTCTTCATTTTCACTGTTTTCTGATTCAACTTGTAAAGACCTTTTTTTATTTGCTGTTACTGATTTATTAAGACTGTTTTGCACATTTTTTCCTTTCGTTAATATACTAGCATTTCCTTTCTTTTTATTTAATCTATTTATTCTATCTATTTCTATTTCATTTAATAGAGTGAAATTAACTTGATTTTCTGGGACAAATTTCGCTTTTTTTTTGGATTTTTTAGATTTTTTGGATTTAAATTCTTCTTCAGTGATTTGATAATAACTGAATGAAAACTTTTGATATTCAATACTACTCTTAGTATTATTATATTTTTCTTCTTCTGGATGTATGCTTACTATAGAAAATCCATTATAAGGTTGACCTTTTACTGTTATTTGATTTTGATTGTTTGAAATAGCTAAGTTCTGGAATTTATTTTTATTTTTTTTATTTTGGTTTTTCTTTTTTTTTTTTTTCTTTTTTCTTTCTTCACTTTCTTCTTCTGATTCTTCTTCACTTTCTTCCTCAGACTCTTCTTCATCTTCATCTTCTTCCTCTTCGCTGCTATATTCTTTTCTTTTTTTCTTTTTTTTCTTCTTTTTTTTATCTGTATCATTTTTATCTTTATTTTTTTCATTTTCTTTTCCATTACTTTTTTCATTATTTGCAGAATTTTTTTTTTCGGATGATTGAACAGGTAAATTTTTATTAGAAATTAAAGTGGACGGGGTATCGGAAGAATTATTTATTTTTTCAATGATGTTTTTAATTTTCTGGTCCAACTTTTTCTTCGTTGCACCCTTGCTTCCTTTTTCTTCTAAAAATTTATTATATTTTCCAATTTTATCAGAGTCTATTTTTCCAACATTTGTATTGGTGTCGTCTTGTAGTTTAATTTGCCCGTTTTCTTTCAGTCTTTTTAAAATTTCATTAATTTTTGGATTTTTTGAAGTTGAATAAAATGTTTCTTTTGGCTTGTTTTTGTACTTTTCGTAATAACTCTGCTTTCTAGGTACGGATTTCGAATTGTCGGTAGGTTTTTCCTTTCTATTCTTTGGATCTTCTTTGATTAATACTGCTTTTTGTTTATTTTTATCTGTGGATTTAGTATTAGCTTGGGTATTTAAATTATATTTTATGTTTATTTCATCTAAAGATTCCTTTTTTCTCTTTCTTTCAACACTTTTATTTTTTATTGTGTCTTCAAGAAGAACACTATATCTATCCTTTTTTTTGTTTGCTTTTTTAAGAGATGACTTTGGTCCATGAATTTCTTCTAATTTTTTTAAACCAATTTCCTGCTGACTATTTCTTCCTCTATGCTTTTTGATTTTTGTCTCCATTTTTATTATAATTTAATAAAATTTTAGCATCAATATTTTTATTATTATTTTTAATTAAATAATTTTATTATTAAAAAAATATTATTTTATAGTATATTTTAATAAATAATAATAAAAAATGGGGATTGGGGATTGGGGATTGG
>JAJJKT010003290.1:0-38022 GCA_023805755.1 Eremoplastron rostratum | reverse complement strand
TGGAGTATTAAAGAACGTCATCCAGAAAAATCTGTTTTATACTTGTCTTCTGAACAATTTTTCCAACGTTTTTTACATGGACTAAATACAAAAAGCATGGATGCTTTCCGCAATTTATTCCGCAATGTTGATGTTTTGTTGATCGATGATATCCAATTCATTTTAGGCAAGCAACATACTCAGGAAGAATTCTTCCATACTTTTAATGATTTGATTGCTCAGGGCAAAACAATCATCTTATCTGCTGATTCTGTGCCAACAGCATTGCGTGGTATTGAAGAACGCTTACAAACACGTATTTCTCAAGGCCTTGTGGCCGATATTCATCCAGCTGAATTTGAATTGCGTCTAGGTATTTTACAGGGCAAAATGAAAGAAATGGGAGCATCTGTTCCGTATGACGTTCTGTCTTTCTTGGCCAAAAACATTACCACCAATGTACGTGAATTAGAGGGTGCCTTAAAGCGCATCATAGCACAATCAGAATTGTTGGGCACACCCATTACTTTGGACACAACCAAAGAGGTTTTGAAAGATATCTTACATACCTATGAACGTCCAATTAAAGCCCCAGAAATTCAACAAGCTGTTGCTGACTTTTTCCATATTTCATTGGCTGATTTGAAATCTGCGCGTCGCGATCGTTCTATTGCTCGCCCTCGTCAAGTGGCTATGTATTTAACAAAAACTTTGACACCTTTGTCATTGCCAGATATTGCTCTATGTTTCGATCGTGATCACACAACAATTATTCACGCGGTAAAAACAATTGAAGATCTGTTGAATCGCGATCAAAAACTATCTCAAGATGTCAATATCATTATTCAAAGATTAAAGGAGGGAAAAGATGCCTAATTTATCTCCTTTTAATAATCCATTTTTATTGGGTTTTGACGAGTTAGAACAAATTTTATGCCGAGTGGCAAAAGGTGCTGACTCTTTTCCACCATACAATGTTGAACAAATTGATCCTGAAATGCTACGTATCACGTTGGCCGTTGCTGGGTATGATGAACCAGATTTGGAAGTTTTACAAGACGATAATCAACTGATTATTCGGGGTGCACAAGAACATGATCCTAATCGGCACTTTCTACACCAAGGTATTGCTGCTCGTAGTTTTATTAAGTCTTTTGTGTTGGCAGATGGTATGACCATTGAAAATATTGTTTTAGAAAATGGACTTTTGTCTATTGACTTAAGACGACCTAAGAAACATATTAATGTTAAGAAACTCACAATCACCAAAAAGTCTAAACCCGTAACAATCACAAAATGAAAGGCGTACCTATGAACGAAAAAATTGTCATTAAAAATGCCACTGATTCATTTTGCAGTGCAGAAGTTGGCACTGATGATCGTGTTTATATAAAATGTGAACAACGTAATGATAATCCTGTATGGTCTATTTATAGTCCAGAGGGTGAAAAAATGGCTGAAACATTTTCATGGGAAACAGCTATTGCATTGGTTCGCCAAAACGACTTACGTGCCACACAAGTCAATTAGCGACCACGATAAGCATGATAAGCACGATAAGCGCGATGACGATATTGAGGATTTAATACTTTTTCAAAATTTTTGCTAGTCAATAATTGTTCAATACGATTGTCTGCACCGCGCACTGGACGGCTCCAAGTAACCCGACCAAGAACATCTGTTTTTTTTTGTACGGAAATATCTTCTTTAACCAACTCACGTCTTTTTTGACGAGCAATATTTTTTCCACTCGAATGTCTATATGTTTGGGGAGCTTCAAACAAACTAATGCTACGTTCCTCAACACTTTTGTGACATCCATCCACTAACAATACCAAATGTCCTTGTTTATTCATTTCCAAGTACATATTATGTCCTTTAATTGCATATCCATTTTTTAAAGACTTAAAACCACGCATACGTTCCAATGGAATATCTTTATACTTTAATGAACATATAGAAGTTTCCAAAATGTGATCAGCTCGCTTAATCATTTCTGCTTTGCTTTCACTATTCATTTCAACGAATTGCGGATCACACAAATCAGATAAAATTTCATCTATGTATTCTTCAGCCAAGCGATATGGTTTTTTATTATCGAGAAATTTAGTAATCAATTTTGTTTCAGATCGATATCCATTACACAACAATGGTAAACCTCGAGTAACCATAGGATATTTAATTTTTAACTCTTCTGAAAAGAATAATTCTCGTGCATAAGCAGTAGCTTCTGAAAGCAATCTTAAATAAATGTCATATAAAATTGGTAATGGAGAACTTTCATTATATTTTTGTTCCATATTATCTTGCCAAATATGTTCTAACTCATGCACCATTACACATGCTTCTTGCAATAAAACTCGTTGTTTTTTATTAGCAGGCACTTTTTTTAAATCTATAGATTTCAAAAAAATCATTCCATTATCAACATAACCCAAATTGTCTTTCATACGTGCTGAATTGGCAAAACGTAATGGAATCGGCTGATTTTGAATTTCTTGTCCTAAATGATACAACAACCAACGTCCTGATGGCGTATGTTGAATAATCCCAATAATATCGTGAAAATGTTGGGCATCTTCTTCATTACTTGGATAAGAAAAAAGTGTAGATTTTTCCTCTACGTGTGATGTCGAATCTTGATTTTCAATTTCTTTATGCTCGCCGGCATCCGCTGGATGACGTTGCATAGACTTAAACCATCTTGTAACAAAGTTAAACATTTCATATCCTCAAAAAACGTTTGGATATTGTACTACAAAATAAAAAAATGTCAAGTTTTACTATTTTTGACAATCATTGTTTTCTAGGTAGATATATTTTGGAGGGATTACCCCATCTTTTATGACAATCATGTAATGGGGAATAGCTTTGAATAACAGTCTTTTTTCCACCTTTTCCCATGGCAAAACTTCTTGCCATTCAATTTCTGTATGTGAAATTTTTGTTAAAGTTTTTCCAACACTTTTATAAATGCTATCAATTAAACCAGCTTTCCATAAAACATCAAAATCAACACTATATAGGTTTTTGTCTTTTTGAAAATCATGATAAAAAATACACCTAGAAGTCATAGGACTTGTCACGAATGAAATAGAACGACTTCGCCCAGGAAAAGTTGATTCCAAATATTTTAAAACGCCTTTTTTGGTCCTTGTTTTGGCTCGTCCAAAATAATGTGATAATGCTATGCGTGGTGCTACAGCTGGCGACCACAACCCAACATTCAAAACATCAGCTTCTTTTGGAGCATAATTATATAGTTTGTGAATCATTATCTAGAGGCGGATCGACCTGATCCATGCATAATGCCAATATTGTCAATTATCTGCTTAACTCCCTCATGAGTGTCTTTTTTTCCAAGATAATGACCGGACTTAGCATCCCATTCCAACCCCATTTCCTTTAATTGTACCTCGGCTTCGACCAGAGTCATTTCACTTAAGGATTTATCCCCCGTGTCAAAAAAGATACCTTGTGCATTTTCAGACAATTGGGAATCCATACTGCTAAAATAACGCTGTAACTTTTGAATATCATTCATTTTTCGTTCATCTTCTGCAGCCTTATGTATCATAGCACTTGTTTTTTGGCCAAGAAGACCAGCCAAGGCCAAGGCACCAATTGATGCACACACTGCGGCGAATTCTTTCCATTTCACATTTTGATGAATACTGACTTGTTGTTTTTCTTTACGGGAATTCTTTCCCAATTCTTTAGCTATGTCTACCATATAATATCCTTTCAATATGATAAGTTCAGGCTAACGTATAAAAAATCATAAGTCAAATTTTTTCCTTGATAATATCACTTTTTTTAATTATCATGACTGGTGGAAATAAAAGGATAGGTAAACTAACATGGATCCAAAAGATGAAACATCCTATACTTCTTGGGGAAAAAGATTAAAAAAATACGCCTTAATTGGATTAAGCGCAGTTTCCTTATTGGGCCTTAAAAGTGACTCCAAAAGCCACAGCACTGATTCTCCTTCTCCTGCACCATCTATTACACGAACGGCCGAACCAGAAATGGATATTTCTCAAAAGATTGACTATATCGTGGAAAATATGTTGGAAACAGATGTTGATTCCTCAGCAGAATATATTGATCTCTTAGAAACGCCACAAAAGAAAATCAGCAGCCCAGAAAAGAAAGCTAAAATACGTCAAAATTTACAAACATATATCTCTGTTCCATTAGGGCATGAACTATTATCTAAGCTAGATGTCACAAAAATTTCATTTGTGGACACATTAACACCTGAGGGCCGCACCAAAGGACAACTTCTTTTACCCGAAAAAGTATTAATACATGATTTTGAAGATCTGACTGCTCTATCTGTACTTCATCATGAACTTACACACGCTTTACAATATCAACAAAACGGCATTACGGCCAGAGTACCATTAAATGAAATTGATGCTCATTTGAATCAAACAAAATACTTCCAACAAGCATCCTCAATGGGAACTCCAATAGCTTTTATTGATAAACTTAATTTAAACGTTTATAAAACATATAATGGCCGTGATTTAGAGTATATACAAAGGGAGATATATCCAGAGCTAATTTCTCTCCCTCATTACCGCGAAGCGTTTATCAGAGGTATGCCCAACACCGAAAATGATTTTAGATCTTATGCCCAATCTTTGGGATTCAGTAAGAAAGAAGCAAAGGCATTCGCAAAAGCCTTAAACTCGGAACGAATTGAAACTACTCGTGACACTGATCATGGAACACTAAAAATGTACAGAAATCCAGATGGAAAGACAATAGAGGAAACTTTTGATCCGAATGGCAATAAAATTAAAACAATTAAAAGATTTATGGATCCAGAAGGAAAGATGATAGAGGAAACTTTTGGTCCGGATGACAACAAAACCAAAACAGTTAAAAAATTTAAGGATCCAGAAGGAAAGATGATAGAGGAAACTTTTGATCCGAATGGCAATAAAATTGAAACAATTAAAAGATTTATGGATCCAGAAGGAAAGATGATAGAGGAAACTTTTGGTCCGGATAACAACAAAACCAAAACAGTTAAAAAATTTAAGGATCCAAACGGAAGAAGGACAACGGAAACCTTCGGCCCAGATGATAAAAAAATTCAAGCGGTTACATCATTTCCAGATGGGAAGACAATAGAAGAAACCTTCGGCCCAGATGAAAAAAGAATTGAAGCAGTTACATCATTTAAAGATCAAGATGAAAATTGGGTTCATATAGTTGAAAAAGATAAAAAAATCCAAAAATATGTTAACGGACAGTTAGTCGAAACTATCAAATCTGAGCAAAAGGAAAATTCCTCACAAAATCCAACAAATTCATTTCAAAGTACAGAAACTCCAATAAATTCAAACGCCAATACAGCGACCAATTCAAGTCCTTTGTTAACTTTCTTCAAGGATCATGCGGCACACACTTTCCCAAGTGAAAATACGACAACGAATTTAGTGAAATTAAGTCATAGTTCAACAAACGCGCCAAAACCAAAAGAATCAAAACCCCTTTCATCAATCAAAACTCCAAAATTCTTCGATAGTTCTCGCTAATCTTTACACATAAATACATGGAGTTTCGCAAAAATAAAGACAACTCCATAATTCTTACTCTGGATTTTTGCTTATTCCGACGCCCTATTTAAAATAACAAATTTTGTCTTATATTATGTTTATTTTTTCAGCAGGTATACCTTTCCAGTATTTCCATCTACACGAACTTTTTGACCATTTTTCAACAGCTTCATGACATTGCGAACAGACATAACTGCAGGCAATTTCATTTCCCGAGCTGTCACTGCGCCATGAGAAAGTGGCCCACCACTTTCAGTAATCAATGCCTTTGCATTATAAAACAAAGGTGTCCATGCTGGATTCGTTGTTCTGGCAACCAAAATTGTATCTTTAGGGAAAGTTGCAAAATCTGCTGTTGAATGAATCAAATACACTTTCCCTTCCGCCACACCAGCACTTCCTGCTAATCCAGTGAGAACATCTCCAGAAAAGACTTCTTTTACAGGTTGTTGCTGAACATTTAAATCCCAAGCGGGAATACGTTTGGCATTTTTAAAATAATTCTTCTTTTCAGATTGAATACTGAGTTTTAATTTATCCCATCCTTTATTTGTCAGTACACATTTTTCCAATAATTCCAATCTTGCAAAAAATACATCCATTGGATCTGAAATAATTTTCTTTTTCACTAAATGTTGTCCCAAAGCTTTAGCAGCTTTTCGAATAGGCAAAGTTAAACGCGTTGTTTGATAATGTTCCACATCATCTAAAACGGTGTAATTATCCACAAGCGCTAAGAATTGATAAACAAACAATTTTAAATTATCTGGTATCAAAGCCATCAATTTTTTCACGGCTTCATATTTTTGTTCTAATAATGCCTGTTCTTTTTCACCAGGTGCTTTTGAATTAGGATTATTGACAATTAAAATGATGTTATCCAAAACAACATTTGGTTGTTCAATCCATGTAGGAACATAATAATCAAAGTCCGTTTCCCGATGGCCATGGTGCGCCAAAAAGTCATTAAAAGCACACTCAAATTCGGGGAATTGTTTTAAATACCCTCTTGATAAAAAAGTTTTTGTTGGCATAGATGTTAACTTTTTGCGCAAAGCGGCATCTTTCAAAATCATTTGAGCCAAACCATACAATTCATTATTTACTTGTGCTGTTCGTGTTTCATTTGTTGCAATTAAGGCATCAAACAACAAATTGACTTGATTTTTATCCTTTATCAATAATCCTAAAACACCTTTTAAAATCTTATACAACATTGCTTGTGTAATAGAAATAGCAATGTTGGGTTTAAAATATTCTGTACCAAGACTTACAATGCGCTGAGCATAATCCCATGTTTGTTTGATACTATATTTACTCACATCTTCAGCCATCAACGCACCAATATCCTGCAGATAATTATCCAGATGTCTCATCCATTTTTTTGGCAACGTAATTGCATAAGAAAATTTCTTTTGGATAGCTGGCAACTGTTGAATTAAATCCTCAAATGATTGGACATGAAATGGTGATTGATTCATATACAACCAAACGGCATTTTGATTGCCATAAATATAATTATCAAACATGGCAAACCATTTTCCATTAAAAGGTGGCAATCCCATCAATTCAAATGAATGCTTTAATGAAACATGGAAAGCACGTTCCACATAATCCCATGTAAAAGGCGTCAATACATTAGGATACCGTTCTGCTGATTCATCACGCGTCCAGTGTGGAGCAATTGTTGTAATTGGACGAGCTTGTAATAAATATAACTTTCCTTTTTCAATAGCCCATTCGATATCTTGTGGAAAAGCATAATGTTTTTCTACATTCATATTCAACATAGCGATTTGTTTTATTTCTGATTTAGTTAAGCAACTTTTATTAGCCAAAACCGGTTTGATTTTTTCTTCAATTGTTCCCGTTGATGTTGGTAAGATACAGATCTTTTTATGGGCAATAGAACTGGTCAATACTTTAAAATCCTTTTTGGAAACAATAAATTGATCTACCTCGGCCTCGCCACTGACAACAGATTCCCCTAATCCGTAATTGGCATTAATCATAATTTCAGAAACATTGCTGTTGATAGGATTAATTGAAAAACCGACCCCTGCTTTTTCAGCATGAACCATCTGTTGTACAACAACCGCCATTGTCACCTCGTTTTGGGCAAAACCTTGTTGATGACGATATAAAATTGCACGATCATGCCACAGAGAAATGAAACAATCTTTTACTTTTTCAACAATTTCATTTGCACCATGACAGTTTAAAAAAGTATCATGTTGTCCAGCAAAAGCGGCACCAGATAAATCTTCCATTGTGGATGATGAACGAACAGAAAAATAGTTTCCCTTTGGAAATTTTTTCAATCCCTTTTTAATCTCATTAACAACTTCTGTCGGCAATGCAACTGTTTTCAATTTTTGCCGAATTTGTTTGGCTTGTTTTTCCAAAACTTCTGGATGTTTAAAATCTAATTTTTTCAATAATCCACTCAAAAAAGTGGCCTGTTGAATAAACTTTTGATAAGCCTCTGCAGTAACAATAAAACCAAATGGCACAGGAAACTGGGCACGAGTCATCTTAGCTAGGTTCGTCCCCTTGCCTCCTGTTAAATCAATATGTGTTGCTTTTTCTTCATCAAAAAATAAAACGTTTATCATTAGTATCTCCTCCCTTATAATGATAGTGTTTCATCACATACAAACAAATTATCGCTAAAACAAAACCGACAATACAATCAATCATGTAATGATATCTTAAGTAAATCGTTGAAAACCACAATAGTATGCAAATAGGCAACCAAATGTTAAAAGATTTTCTATGATAAAAATAATCTGCCACCAAAATAAATAAGGAGACACCACAATGAAGACTAGGAAATACATCTGTATAATTTGTCCCTTTGGGGTAACACCAATTGAGTAATTCTCTGAAAATCCCAGCATTTAACGGATCAGAAAAAGAATCTTTTAAAAAGATATAGGGTCCATAAGCTGGAAATAAAATATATCCAATAAATCCTAATGCATAAAGTGACATAGCGCCTACAAAAAATCTTTGTCTAACTGGACCTTTTTGCAAAAGATACCAAATCCACGCCAAACACAGTTGCAGCATAAACAACATATATGCCAAACTTAATGCTTCAGTCAAATACGGATGAGAAAATGGTTCTAAAACAACAGATAAATTCTTTCCAAAAAGTGTTGTATCAATATTATTTAATAACATATCTACATGCCCTTTTGGATTAATTAGGGGCGAGATATATTCCAACACATTAAACATACCATTCATGATCAAAATATAGGCGCCTAAACGAATAAAAGTATTATGGCAGAAAACAAGCCCTGCAACCAGTACCATCATTCCGAAGGAAAAAAACGTCCATGGGGATAATGGTGTATAATATAACAGCAATCCTGATTGAATGCCCAAATACACCAACCATAAAAATTCATGGGGTAAAATTCGCGTTTTAAACTTTTGATATAATTTCATTTTGCGTTTCCTTAAAATAAGAATACCCCTTATGATAAAAGATAAAATTTAACAGTGCATACAAATGCTTTTTGAAAGCACCATATAAGTGGAATCCCCAAATGCTAAACAAAGCCATAAAAATAGTAAATTTCGGATATATAAACAGCAAAATTAAATAGAATAACAGCGCAACTGGATAACCGGTCAAAGTGCGCCATAGTGTAATTGTGTTCGGATCATTCTTTCGTGTTTGACCAAAAAGATAGGCAACTAAAATGGATAAGGTGTTAAAAATGAGTGTGGGTAAAACAATCGGTAATGTAATTAAAAACACCCATAAAGATCCTAGAAAACTTTGGGGATAAATAACAGTTTGTTTATACTTAAACGCATTAGATGATACTTTTTTGTTATAAGATTGTACAAGCGAAGTCAATTTATTACGTTGCTCTGTCCTTTTTAACACTTCATAATAATCTGCTTTTTTACTAAGTGATGCAATAATCGCCGTTTGATGAGAGATTAACTGATCTTTAGGGGAAGCATAAGAAAGCGCAACCTGTTCAAAATTTTCCAATGTTTGTTTTTGAATGGATTCTAAATCTATTTTTTTCGAAAGTTTTATTTCCTGCCCTGGAACGACCCATACAGATCCTCCCAAACACGTTGGATCATCATATATTATTGCCACAGGCAAAATAGTTGTTTTATGACCTGCTTTTGCGTTAGAATACGCCATCTTTGCATAGCCATCAAAGAAAGGCAAATGTTTTGGACCCAAACTACTTGTTCCTTCTGGAAAAATACAAAAGGGCTCTTTTCCTTCTTTTAATACATTTAAACATTCCATAATGGCCGTGCGATTAGAACAAGATGGTTCCTTTTTATCTTTTTTACGATAAACTGAAATACCAGGAAAAATAAATTTCAAAAAAGGATTCCGTTGTAATTGCTTGGCAACTAAATAGACACCTTTTTTAAATGCATAGGCATAAACAAAAGCGTCTATTGCTCCGTTTTGATGAGATAAGACTAACATATTGGCATTGGTCGAACTAATCATGTTGGGGAAATATATATGGCGGAAATAGGTCATCACATATACCCACCCTAAAATTTTACGAACAAAGCCTTTAAAGTTATCCCCCATATTACTTTACCTTTCCATCAGCTAACAATTTTTTTGCTGTCTGATAGTCAAATTTACCTGTCCCTAAAACAGGGGGATTTTTCATATAAATTACATTCTTAGGAATCCAAAGTTCGCTGAAGCCTTTTTCTTTAAAAAATTTCCGAAGTTCTGTCGCTGATGGTTTTTCATGATTAGTAATCAGAATCAACTGTTCACCTTTCTTTTCATCTGGTTTTGTTAAAATACCCTGTATAGCACCAGAATAAAGTTGATCCACTGCGTGTTCAACAGAACTTAAAGACACCATTTCTCCTGCAATTTTGGCAAAGCGTTTTGCACGTCCCTGAATGGAAATAAAACCATCTTCGTCCATAGATACAATATCACCAGTATCATACCAATGGTCTTTCGCTGGCTGCAACTTTCCTGGCTGATCTGCTTTCATATATCCAAGCATTACATTATCACCTTGCACCAACAGTTGTCCCCCATTCTCAATACCCTTTACAGGTTTGATTTTATAATTAATATGAGGCACAAAACGTCCTACGGTTCCATATTTAATATTCATCGGTGTATTAAGAGCCAAAACGGGGGATGTTTCTGTAGAACCATATCCTTCCAAAATCCGCACACCAAACTTTTTCATCCATAAATCAGCTGTTGTTTCCTTTAACTTTTCACCGCCAACAACAGCATATTTTATGTTAAAGAAATCATAAGGATGCCCCATGTGACCATAACCTGTGAAAAATGTATCTGTTCCACAAATAATGGTCGCATTTGTATCATAAACCAGTTCTGGGACGATACGATAGTGAAGCGGAGATGGATAAAAGAAGGTTTTTATACCAGATAAAATTGGAATCACAGCCCCTACTACCAAACCAAACGAATGAAACATAGGTAGTGCATTAAAGAATACATCTGAAGAATTAAACGCCATAATACTGGTAATTTGGTAACGGTTTGCTTGTAAGTTTTTATGAGATAACAACACCGCCTTCGGCATTCCTTCTGATCCAGAAGTAAACAGGACAACTGCAGGTTTATCTGCTGAATGTTTCGGTTTTTCTGCACTTAAATGTTTAGCATATCCTTTAATTTTATCAGATAAAGGCATCTTTTTTACAAAGTGCTCTAAATAAATAATTTTTGTACCATTTTCTTCAATTGCCTTAACCACTTCTTCTAAATGAGCCATACGAACAAAAAATCTCGAAGTAATGACTGTTTTTACTTTAACTGTATTAATACAGGAAATAATCTGCTGAATCCCTTGTGAAAAATTCAACATCACTGGAACTTTATCCACAGATTGTAAAGCAAAAAAGCTAAGTACATTAGCAAGTCCATTTGGTAACATTAAAGCAATGAATCCTTCTTTGAAGGCAGATTCATAGGCCTGACCCAACACATAGGCTTTTTTTACAAAGCCATTATAAGTCACGGGTTTGCGCATAATATCTTCGGCAATTTTTTGATCCCAACCGTACAAATCAGCAGACTTTAGCAGAGAATCAAACAAATGTTCATTGATATTAGATGTTTCATACATCATATCCGCCATTAAATCATAAAGTTGCATTGAAATATAATGCCTTTGATCACGACCAACAGTTCCCTCTGGTATTGTGAATTTTTTGGGTGGCAAAATAGTCATATTGATTTTTGGAAAGGCACGCGTTCTTAGTTTATTTTTAAGGTATGAAAATTTACTAAATTGAGCGCCATTAATACGGACTGGAAGAATTTTAGCATCAGCTTTTTGGGCTACAACACCTGCCCCTTCATAAACTTTCATCAGGCCACCCGTTACACTAATGCGTCCTTCAGGGAAAATCATAACTTTTTTGTTTTGCTTGACTTCGTTAATCAGGGAGCGAATAGCCATAGGATTGGTGGGATCCAACGGATATAAATCCACCAATAAACCAAACGGTTTAATAAACCACTTCTTTGCCCACTCAGTATTAATAGCGAATGTTACCCGATCTGGCATAAAAGTTGCAATCAATAAACCATCTAATAACGAAGTATGATTGGCAACTAACAAAACTCGATTTCCTGCTTTTTTAAAATTTTGAATACCATCCAAATGAACCCGAAATAACAGGCCAAATAATCCTTGTAAAATGGAACGTAAAAGTGCATCTGGCAACAATTTACAAATATAAAAGAAAACACCAATACTGGCAATTGCCACCAACAAAAACAGCTGAGGAATCGTAAGCCCCATTGAAAGCAAAAGAATTGCCAAAATAGAAATACCCGCCATTCCTGCTGCATTTAAGATATTGTTACCACCGATAACGGTCGCTGTATAGGCCTTAGGTGCTTCGGCTTGCATCAACGCATTTAAGGGTACAATGTATATTCCCCCAAAGAATGCTAAGAAAAATAAAGCCAAACTAATTCCTAATGCATAAGGTCTTTCAGAGAAAAAATTCGAAAAAGAGGCAATGTCATTAAAAGTTGGATACCCTGTTGTAAAAGTATAAAGGGCATAAAAACAAATCCCAATAGCTAATGCGCTAATAGGAATATAGGTTGTATGAATTACCTCTTTCATTAACTTTTCACAGACCAATGATCCCAAGGCAACACCCACAGAAAATAAAATTAAAAAGAAAGTAATAACTGTGTTTGATACATGCAAAATATTGCCCGACAATGGATAAATTTGAACAGCAATAAAAGCACCTATTGTCCAAAACCATGTCGCCCCCAAAATAGACCTAAAAATAACTTTGTTTTGATAGATAAGTGAAAGCGTTTGAAGGGTGGCTTTTAAAATATTCTTTGAAATAACCGAATTTGGGCGCATAGCTTGTGCTTTGGGAATATTCCACGCTGATATCACACCAGCCACAGCCAAAGCAATTAACAACAAAATGACTCCTGTAATCGGTAATAATGTGCCAAGAATTAATCCCAATAAAATAGCAACATACGTGGACGCTTCTACATAGGCATTACCTGCTACCAATTCATTGGGCTTTAGTTGTTGTGGCAAAAGCGAATATTTTACTGGTCCAAAAAAAGCAGATTGTGCCCCCATTAATGCCAACAAAACAACCAAACAAGGTAAACTTTCTGTCAAATAAACAACACCAACACCCAACATCAAAACCAGTTCCATTACTTTCAAAGTACGAGCCACACGGGAACGATCATATTTATCAGACACTTCACCAGCAGTTGCTGAAAATAAAAAGAAAGGAATAATAAACAAGGCCGCAATCACATTGGATAAAATATCCGCCTTTTCCGCCATGCGAATTGTAACTAACATTAACAAAGCATTTTTAAATAAATTGTCGTTTAGAGCCCCAAAAAATTGTGTTAGCAATAATGGTACAAAACGTTTGGATTTTAACAAACTATCAGACATGTCTTCTCCCCCACTTTTATTCTTACATCATAGCAAATTATTCTGTCTAGCACAATAAGAAATATCAATTTTTTTGGAATTGTATTGAAAATGGTAGAGAATTCGAACTATTATAAGCGCTTAACAAGCAAAAAGAAAAAATCCACAAAAACTCTCTGTATTATATGGCGGATAGGAGAGGATTCGAACCTCCGTTAGGCTTTAGACCTAAACGCACTTTCCAGGCGCGCGCCTTCAACCACTCGGCCACCTATCCACTTTGCTGGAAAATACGATGGTATTGTATAAGATTTTTTACAAAAAGTCAAGATATAAATGAATCTAGTTTTCCCTTTTGGGCAACCGTGATTTTACGACAGGAAGTAATTTGAGAGATGACCGTATCATCAACATTGCTTCATCAAATGATACATCAACATGTATCTTTTTTAAAAAATCTGTTGCCTTTACACGGAAATGACGACTCCTTGCGGCATTAGGTTTCGGTTGTGGCACTTTAGCATACTGTCTTCTTAAATCGTTGCTATATGTTTTGATTATAGGAATCTTCCCAGATAACGCCATTTTGAATGCATCTGTCCACACAGAAGGTGGAATCTTTACTGGAGGAACAGACGCCTTACCATCAATTATAACTGTCCTGGTTAAATGGTTTTGATGACACAACTCTCTAGTTAATTGTTCCTCGGTTAAATAAGCATAAGTTTCGTCCATAGTGTCCACTAAAACAAGTTCATCTATGTTGGACGCACTACAAAATAAGTTATTGATCTCAGCAAGAGTTAAATAGTGTCTTACCTCATGTCCCAAAGTAATTGCCTTATCAATTTTCATTTCAATTGTGCTTTTTGCCGAGGGTAAATTTGCCCAACACAATTCTATAGACTTTGTTTTTTGATTGACACGACCTATTGGTCTAAAATTGGAACTCCTGTTAGGCGCAACCATTTTGGACAGAACACAGATTGGCATTATAATCCCTTTTTTTATCTGTTCTTCCAACATCTCTTGTCCCGTTGGAACGGATGCAAGCATATGTAATAACTCAATTACTTCTTGTGTATTCTCTTTGCTCCCCTCAATCTTAATAAGAGGAGATACTCGATTATAAAGTTCAGAAGCAGTTAAATGATTATCCATAGAATTTATCCTTTTTTAAATCTTGCGATCTGGGAAGTACTTATGTTTTGAAGTGCCTTTAATATCTCGACCACAAAAGCGCACACCTTCACGACACATACCACACACAAAACAAGGAGGTGCCAAGACATTTAACAACTTATCAGGAACCCCTTTTTCGTGCAACACTTTTCTAAGTGCGATTGCCAAGTGATAAATTTCTTCTTGTGCACACCAACAAGACCTTTTCCCTTGCTCGTGGATCAAAGCATTTAAATCGGCAATTTTTTCATAAGTAACCACAGCACCATAAGGACTAATTGCAGTCCACAACTCAGCACTTATTTTCGAACGCAAATCCAACCACTCTTGCATATATTTTCTTGCCACTTGTGTCAAACCAGCTTCCTCCATTAACGGAGATACATAAAATGCCCCTGTAAACTTCGGTGCTGTCCTTTTGATTGAACGATGGCGTTGATCTTGACCAAATGTTGCACATGACATCTTTACACGAGTATGCACAGCCAATGAATTATTCGCCATAGATCTTGGATGGAAATATAAAATATCAACGCTGTCCTTTCCAGCATTTGTATTTAAATTTTCAGCATCCACATTACATTGTAATAATTTCACAACGGGCTTTTCCAAAACAGTAGCCGTTTCGGATTCTAAAGTTGGAGTCCAATTTTCGTTCAACCGCATCTCAGGATCAAACATATATTCCAAGTCTGGATGAACTTTAATAACTGTGGCAACCATGGCATCCGTCAAAGCGCGCATTTCTGGGGACCAAGCCGACCGCCATAAAGCCACCAATGTGGCAAGATTAATCGTTGTATCCAATGCGGTGGACATACATTGAGATAAAAACATACGCAACTGTTCTTGTGCTAACTTGGGTGCATTTTGTTCAATATATTTCTCACTGGCGAAGGGGCGTTCCCTTTTGATTTCCTGAGCAGACAACTCTGTCACTTTTTCAATGTTGGCCGAATACAGATCACACCCTTTTTTTATCCACGGCATTATAGTTTGGACTTCTGTTTTGGGATATAAAGAAGAAAGCAATTTTTCAATCTCGTTAAAATCGGGATTGTTATACATTTTTGAAAAACGTCCAGACCGTTGATCTGAATTATAAAATGGCGCGGTTAAGTGCCATCCAAAAACCATTGCTGAAACGGGGACATTTTCAACAAAAAAAGTGAAATTCGTATGCTGTAAAGTCGTATGATGACCTGACGAAAACAAACGATCTTTGACATTGATCGGTTTATCCAACAACGTTGAATCCATCGTATAACAAACACGCGCGGCATGGGATGCTAAAGAGGTTGGATCTTTATTCGTTTCCGCCAATAACGTTACCTTTATCATGGGTTCCTCCTGTATCTGGTAACAGCATACAAAACGAATCCCCAAAAAGCAACTATTATTTTAATAAAAGTTCAGTCAATTTTTCGGTCCAACGTGCTGGGTCCTTAATTGGTTCACCTTCAATGACCAAAGTTTGATCAAACAACACGCGAACATAGTCTGATGGATCGTCCATTTTCGCCATTTTATGAATCAAAGGATGGTATGGATTGATTTGCAAAATACGATCGCTGTCAAACGTAGTTTGTTGTCCATGAGCACGCATTAACCGTTCCATATTCAAACTCATCTGTCCAGCACCAGTAATTAAAGACATAGGACTTTTTGTCAAACGCTCAGTCGTTTGAACATCTTTAATTTCATCACCCAAAGTTTCCTTGATTTTGGCAATTAATTTATCCGCATCTGACTTGGACAAGGGTTCCCCAGTCGGTTTTTCAGCAGACATTTTTTCCAACTCAGCTCCGGCCTGTTGAACTGCCAAGAATTTTTTACCTTTGTACTCAGGGTAAGTGTTTGTCCAAAATTCATCAATAGGGTCTGTCAATAACAGAACTTCTATCCCTTTGCTTGCGAATCCTTCCAATTGTGGATTTTGTCTTAACGTAGCCAAATCGGTTCCAGTTAAATAATAAATGGTTTCTTGTCCCTTTTTCATCCGAGAAACATATTCATCAAAAGTTGTCAATCCATCGCCATTTGTGGAATAAAAACGACATAAATCAGCAACTTCTTCACGTACATCAGATGGTTCATACAAGCCCTCTTTTAACACGATACCAAAACTATCCCAAAAAGTTTTATACTCTTCTGGCTTTTCAGAACGTGTCTTTAGTTCTGCCAATATCTTTTTCGTTAAACCATGCTTAATTTTTTGTAAAACAGGTGTTTCCTGTAACATTTCACGGCTAACATTTAAAGGCAAATCTTTTGTATCAACAACCCCAGTTAAAAATCTTAACCAAAAAGGCAATAAATCAACGTCATCCGCAATAAATACCTTATTTACATACAAATTCAAACCCGACTTCCTGTCTGGTTGAAACAAATTGACTGGTGGCTTCGTTGGGATAAACAACAAGGTAGTATAGTCTATAATGCCCTCTACATGGAAATGCAAAGTGTCCCAAGGAGTGTCAAAGGCGTGCGACACAGATTGATAAAAATCTTTATATTCTGTTTCTGTGATATCTGCCTTATGCTTCATCCATAAAGCACTTCCTTCATTCACTGTTTCCTCTTTTTTATCATTTTTCAACACGATTGGAAAATTAATAAAATCACTATACTGTTTAATTAAATGACGTAAGCGGAACGGATCCAAAAATTCCTCATTCTCTTTCGTCAAAGACAAAATCACAGAGGTTCCTTGTGGTGCATCTTTATCCTCTGAGATGGTAAATTTACCTGCACCATCACTTTCCCATAACCATCCAGACGTATCGCCCGCTTTTTTCGTGCGGACTTGCACTTTATCGGCCACCATAAAACTGGCATAAAAACCCACACCAAACTGACCAATTAAGGCCATATCTTTTTGTTTATTACCCGACAGTGCTTTAATAAATTCGGCCGAACCAGAACGAGCAATCGTACCTAAATGATTAACCAAATCATCCCGATCCATACCGATACCATTATCTGTAATGGTCAATGTTTTTGCTTTTTGATCGGGAGTAATAATAATTTTGAACCCATCTTTTAATTCCACCAACTTTGGATGAGTCAAAATAGCATACCGCAATTTGTCACAGGCATCCGCAGCATTTGAAATTAACTCGCGCAAAAAAATCTCTTTATTAGAATATAATGAGTGGATAACAATATCCAACACTTTGGCCACCTCAGCCTTAAAAGATAACGTTTCAGATGTTTTTGTCATACTTAACTCCTTTTCTTTACATACAGATATAGTCATATCCCTTTCATTTCGCAAGTATTTTCAAAAAAAGTATTTTGGTCTAGTTTTTTGTCTTGCAAAAAAAGAAGCTGTGTGCTATAATATAAGAACTTTGTTTCAATTAAGGAGAATTACATGTCAAGAGATCCTATTGCCTATCAACATATTTTTGATTTATTAAATGCAAATTCCAGAACTCCAAAGGGAAGTATATTAAGTGAACGACTAAATGTAATACTATCTCAACCAGAGTCCACGTTTCAATTATTTAATGATATTCGTAAACATGGCAATCCTGCTTTGTTTTCATTCCATAAATCAAGTTATCTCAGAGCCGCAAAAAAGGCGCTAAACCTTACAACATGGAATCCAGAACATGTTCCAGCACTTGTTGAGCTAACAAATTGGCTTATTTCTTTAGGGATGAACAATAAACATTATTCAACTGAAATCAGATCTTTCGTGGATGATTTAGAGAAAAAATTACCTATTTCCGAGGAACAAAAACAACAATGGGCTCAGGTTTTACCATCAAAAACACGTACGTTTGCTTTCACTATCCAACCCCCAGAAGTTACATTTACTTTTCGCCCCTCGGTACCCAATTCATCAACAAGGTCCTATAATAACTACGATAGAGGTTAACCATGACAGCAAAAATTATAGTATTTGCAAACGAAAAGGGTGGAACAGGAAAATCCACTTTAGCAATGCACACAATTATTGCGTTGTTACGCGCAGGGAAAAAAGTGGCTTCTTTTGACTTAGATCCCAATCAACAAAGTTTAACTCGTTATGTCGAGAATAGAAAAACCTTCATTACTGAAAAAGGCGTTTCTTTACCTTTACCAGAGCACACTTGTTGGACCGATGATGTGGCAAAAATCTACACTTTGCGTAGCCGTTTGGATAAATTAGCCAACGAGGTTGATGCTGTTGTTATCGATACTCCGGGATCTCACACAGATTTAGGAGTTGAGGCCATGACTTTGGCAGATGTATTAGTAACACCTATGAATGACAGTCTAGTCGATTTGGATATTTTAGCATTGGTAGATGGTGAAACATTAAAAATTACTGGCCCCAGCCATTTTGCTCAAACAGTTTGGTCAACACGTCAACAACGTATGTTGGAACGCAAGCCATCATTGAACTGGTTAGTAGTTCGTAACCGTATGCTCTTTAATAAGTCTAGAAACTCTCAAAATATGGCCATTTTACTGAATGCACTGTCACGCCGTATTCACTTCGAATTAGTTGGAGTTGTTTCTGAACGTGTTGTTTTCCGCGAATTGTTCTTAAAAGGCTTAACCATGTTGGATTTCAAAGAGGACAATATTCGTATTCCTAATACGATTTCATCCAACACTGCTCGCCAAGAATTATTCAATTTGGTCGAAAAAATTTGGGGAGCCCCCTTGCTTTCCGAGTAAAATCCTGCTATAAAATAGGCAGGATTTTCAAAAGGGGAAAACATGAATATTACTGCAATTGCGACCAAACCCTATCCAGATCAAATTTTTGGAACTTCTGGGATTCGTAAACGTACCGAAGTTTTTATGCAACCTCATTATGTCCATAATGCGGTTCAATCTATTTTTGATTCCCTCTCTGGTTTTGAAGGAAAGACCTTAATTGTTGGTGGTGATGGCAGATACTTTAATGAGCAAGCGATCCAAATTATTATTAAAATTGCAATTGCCAATGGATTCGGGACAGTTGTTGTCGGACGTAATGGATGGATGTCCACTCCTGCTTTGTCACACCTGATCAATAAATTAAATGCTTTCGGTGGTATTATTTTGACGGCCAGCCACAATCCTGGTGGAAAAGATGGAGACTTTGGACTAAAATTCAATGAATCCAATGGCGCTCCTGCCCCTGTGAATATTACCAATAAAATTTCTGAACGCACAAAAACAATCAACCGTTTTTGGTGGATTGAAACATCAGATTTAGATTTATCTGTTATTAACGAATATACTGTTGGACAGTCTGTCGTCAAAGTTATCAATCCAATTACAGATTACGCAGAATATATGGAAGAAATTTTTAACTTTTCTGCCATTCGTAAATTGTTTAAAAGTGGTTTTACAATGACTTTTGATGCCATGAACGCAATCACTGGCCCCTATGCTAAATACATTTTTGAAGAAAAATTAGGTGCGCCTAAAGGTACTGTCGTTCATGGGACACCGCAACCTGATTTTGGCGGATTACATCCCGATCCTAATTTAGTTTATGCCAAACATTTAGTGGATAAAATGTTTGCTGATAGAGCCCCCGATTTTGCGGCGGCATCAGATGGAGATGGGGATCGTTATATGATTTTAGCCCCCAAATTATTTGTCAATCCATCTGATAGTTTAGCTATTTTAACACAAAATTTAGACTTAATTCCTTTTTACAAAGACAAAGTATATGGTGTAGCCAGGTCTATGCCAACCTCATCTGCCGTAGATGATGTTGCTAAGGCACAAAAAATTCCATTATATAAAACTCCAACCGGATGGAAATTTTTTGCAAATTTATTGGCATATAAAAAAGCTACTATATGCGGAGAAGAAAGTTTTGGAGCTGGATCTTTCCACGTAATGGAAAAAGATGGATTATGGGCCGTACTTGCATGGTTAAACATTATGGCAAAAACTGGCAAAAGTGTCGCTCAATTAGCCAATGACTTATGGTCGCAGCATGGCCGTGTTTATTATGCACGTCATGATTATGAAAATATCCCATCTGATGACGCAAAACGTATGATGGATGCTTTAACTTCAAAAACAACCACACTAAAAAATACCACAGTTGGTACGTTAAAAATTAAACAGGCAGAACTGTTCGTTTATACAGACCCTGTGACAAAAGAACGCGTTTCCAATCAAGGTATAGTTATCTCTTTCACCAACAATTCTTCTGTGATGATTCGTATGTCTGGAACAGGAACTGTTGGAACGACAATCAGAATGTACTTTTCCAAAAAAGAAAAAGCTATTAATGAAAACACAGCAGAAGTTTTGGCTCCTACTATTTTAGCTGTCAATACAATCTTACAAACAAAAAAATATCTCGGTTTGGATTCCCCTACAAATATAACTTAGAGTTCTTATGGAAAACAGATTATCACGCATGACTTTAATGGTTGGCAAAGATGGGCTTGAAAAGCTCAAAAAATCGCACGTAATAGTCGTTGGATGCGGAGCCGTTGGCAGTTATGCAATTGAGGCATTGGCACGCGGAGGCATTGGCCACCTAACCTTAGTTGATTTTGATACAATCCATCCAAGTAATATCAATCGTCAATTATTTGCTTTACACAGTACTGTTGGACAAAAAAAGACTTCTATTGCTCAAAAACGAATCAAAGATATCGCACCAGATATACATGTCGATATACTAGATTTATTGGTTAATCAAGATACAATAAATCAAGTGATTGCCACAAAACCAGATTTCGTCGTAGATGCCATTGATTCATTAAACCCGAAAGTGTGTTTGATTGAGGCATTACAAAACAATCATATTCCCTTTGTTTCCTCTATGGGGGCGGCATTAAAAACAAAACCCGAGTTAATTAAAATTACTAAAATGAACAAAACAAAAAATTGCCCATTGGCTGCATTTGTACGTAAGTATTTAAGACGCAGAAATGTTCCTTTGGACTTTTGGGTTGTGGCATCAGAGGAATTAACTCAAGATAAATCAAAATTACACATGCCAGACGAAATCCCCGCCGAAGGACGTGTGCGTCATGAAATGGGATCTTATCCGACAATGACAGGTATTTTTGGACTTTTATGTGCCCAAAAAGTTTTTGATGAATTATTAAAATAGTTCGCCTTTTGTTCTTGCAAAAAAAATAAAAATCGTTTAGCATACCCCCTATGACACAGGAACCAGAATTTTTATCTGTTTTAAATCCAGAACAACGTCAGGCCGTCACGACAACCGAAGGGCCTGTATTGGTATTATCTGGTGCAGGAACGGGAAAAACACGTGTTCTAACCACCCGTATTGCCTATATTTTGGCATCACATTTAGCACATCCTTGGCAAATTTTGGCCGTCACTTTTACCAATAAGGCAGCTCGCGAAATGGGAGATCGTTTAGCACGTATGGTAGGGCCTATCGCCTCCTCTGTCTGGTTAGGGACCTTCCACAGAATTGGTGTGCGTATTTTACGCAAATATGGCGGCTTTGTCGGTTTGCAACCAAACTTCGTTGTGTTAGATTCAGATGATCAAGAACGGCTATTGAAAAACATTATGAAACAGTATGGCGTAGATGTAAAAAAATATGCCCCATCTACTATGTTAGAAATTATTCAGGGATGGAAAGATCGTGGATTATCTCCTGATGCGGTAACCCGAGCGGAAGATTCTGAATTCTGCGAAGGACGTACTTTGGATTTTTATAAAATTTATCAAAATCGCCTACAAGAGTTAAACGCTGTTGATTTCGGTGATTTATTGCTTTTGCCACTTCAACTATTTCAAAAAAATCCAGAAATTTTAGCCGAGTATCAGGGACAATTTCATTATATTTTGGTGGATGAATATCAAGATACAAACGTCGCACAGTATATGATTCTACGTTTGCTAGCCAAAGGATATAACAATATCTGTTGTGTGGGAGATGATGACCAATCTATTTATTCTTGGCGCGGGGCTGATGTGGATAACATCTTAAATTTTGGTAAAATATTTCCAGATGCCAGAATCATTCGTTTGGAAAGGAACTATCGTTCAACAGGACACATTTTAGCTGCCGCAGATGCAGTAATTTCACACAACGTTGGACGTTTAGGAAAAACATTACACGTTGCAAATGAAGCAGATCAGGACGGCAATTTAGTTGTTGTACAGGGTTTTTGGAATGGATCCCAAGAAGCCGAAAAAGTTGTGGAACAAATTGAAAACGAACAACATCGTGGAGTCCCCTTATCAGGCATGGCTATTTTGGTTCGTGCCACATTTCAAACACGTGAATTCGAAGATGTTTTGGTGCGATCCGGAATCCCATACAAAATTATTGGAGGATTTAAGTTCTATGAACGTGAAGAAGTTCGTGATGCTGTTGCCTATTTACGATTAGCCATCAATCCCAATGATGATTTGGCCTTTATCCGTGTTGTGAATAAACCCAGACGTGGGATTGGTGAAGGAGCCATGCAGGATTTACAATCTGCAGCCATGTCAAACTCATCTAGCTTAATCCAAGCCATTGACACGGCCGATTTGAAAGCTGCACCAAAAAAATCTTTAACTGCCTTCAAAAACTTAGTTCTAGAATGGAATGAAAAATCAAAAACGTTGGCACCGATGCCATTGCTACAAGAAATCATGAATCAATCAGGATACCTGTCAATGTGGCAATTGGACAAGGCACCTGAGTCAGAAGGACGCGTTGAAAACATCCATGAATTATATAATGTTTTAAATGATTTTGAAAATATTCAAGACTTCATTGAATATGCCAGTTTGCTAAGTGAAAATGATGAACAAGCAGGCCCAGAGCAATTGACTGTTATGACCTTACACGCCAGCAAAGGTTTAGAATTTGACGCAGTCTTTTTGCCCGGATGGGAAGAAGGCCTTTTTCCACATCAACGCGCCCTTGAAGAATCTGGGGAATCTGGTTTAGAAGAAGAACGTCGTTTGGCCTATGTTGGTATTACCCGTGCAAAACGTTCAGTATTTATTTCATACGCCAGCAATCGTCGTGTTTATGGTCAATGGCAAAATGCCTTGCCCAGCAGATTCATTGACGAATTGCCCGATGAACACATTGATAAACGAGGCAATGAGCGTATGGGATTTGGAGCGAATTTTGCAGATGTTCGGATGCCATGGGCTCGTGAAAAACAACAACAAAACAAACGCCGAGTTGGCCAACGCGTTTATCACGAAACCTTTGGGGAAGGTGTTGTCATCAGGGAAAGTGGAGAAACCGTTGAGGTTGCATTTAATCGTGGTGGAATCAAAAAAATTCTGGCTCGGTTTTTGGAAAAAATTTAATTGCCCTCCTTTATTCTTTCTGATATAATCGACCGCAGGAGAACAATTATGGCTGATACCCCACAAAATACAGATGTTAAAACAGAACAAGCTAAAAAAGCAAAAATCTTAAGCATTGAGTATGCCAAGCAACAATATAGAAAAGCGAAAGATTTAAAAGCTTTTGTATCTGAGACATTGAAAGAAAATAAATCTGGTTTTCTTATTGCTGCTGGGTGTACTGGGGCAGCTGGTTTGTTAAGTTCTGCCACCCCCTTGATCGGTAAATATGCCATTAACATGATTGCTTCCCCCGAAGCAGCTTTAATGGCTGCTGTAGCTGTTGGTACAACATATGCTTTTGCTTCCGCGATTAGGAACGGTCTTGATCGCTTGGGATATATCATATCTGGTTGGTTTTATCGTCAAATGAGAAACCGTATGTCCATCCAAATGTTGTCAAAAGTGTTTAACTTGCCACCCTTAGTTCATGCGAAAAAAGATGCTACATACTTACCAGAATTAGTTGATACAGTTGCACAGAGTTCTGAACAAATGTTAAGAAGCACCTTTGATTTAGCCTATTTTCTACCATGTACCATTGGCAGTTTTGCAATTGTTGCAAGAGAATCCATGGGTATTGCTTCTGGTATTGCCGCTGCAACCGCTATCAAAATTGGTATCAACTTATGGATGACAAAAAAATTACGATCTGCACAAGATCAACTCATTAAAAAGGAAAATGATGCTCAAGCCACACGTCAAGACTTAGTTATGAACTATCGTTTTTTGGAATCCCATGGACAAACAAACAATGCTGTTCAAGAAACACAAACGGCAATTACAGATATATTAAAAGATGAAAAACGTATTGATACAAAAACGATTGGGTCTGATTGGGCTATGCGTGCATTGGATGTAATAACAATGTCCGCCATGTGTGCTTACATTATTCCAGAATTGATGAAAACTCATGATGCAGGTACTTTCACGGCAGTTACCGCAGCCGCAGCAACAGCATTAGGTATGGGAACAACTTTGGCCTTTTATGTTAGAGAGATTAAAACTAATTTTTTCAAATATCAAGATACGACCAAAGCACTTCAATACGATCGGGCCTTTGAATTACAACGGGGTCATGAAAAAATTTCCAATGTACAAGGCGTTATCAAATTTCAGGATGTTTCTGCTACCTATCCTTTAGAACAAAAACCCGTGTTTCAAGATATCAACCTTGAATTACTCCCAGGTACAGTGAACGTGTTAGCGGGAAAATCTGGGGTTGGGAAAACAACCTTTATTCGCTTATTACAACACATGATGGAACCATCATCGGGAAAGATATTCATTGATGGACATGATGTTTCTCAAATAGAACGTGAAGAATTATTCAAAAATATCGCCATCGTTCACCAAGAACAACAATTTTTGGAACGCAAATCTATTTTGGAAAATTTACGTCTTGTACGTCCAGATATGACCAACGAAGAAATTTTTCACGTTATGCGTGAATTAGGATTACACGAAGACATCTTAAAGAAAAAAGATGGATACGATTCAAAGCCAAAAGAATTATCAGGCGGACAAAAACAAAGATTGGGAATTGCACAGGCCTTACTACAAGATTCAAAAATTTTAATTTGTGATGAACCAACTGCGAATTTGGATCCAGAAAGCAAAGACGTTGTGTATAAAAAAATCAAAGAATTGGCTGCAGAAAAAGGGAAAGTTGTTATTGTCATCTCACACAACTTAGTTGAAATGGCCTTATCAGACCGGATTATTTATATGGATAAAGGTAAAATTGTAGAAGATGGATCTCCGGCCGATTTAATTCATCAACGTGGACAGTTTTGGGATTTTTATCAAAAAGAAAAAGAAGCTATTGAACGCCCATTTGAAGAACTCGATAAAAGAAAGAAACCCCCTTATAAAAAACCGACTGTACATTCATTAGATCCAAATCAGATAGAAGCTTTTTGTACGGTCTTAGCCGCTAGAAAAAACAGAGCGCTGAAGCACGACCCACAAAATTAAAGCGTTTTCAAAAAATTCGCCAATTCTTTCATATCGTCTGGCATTTGCACTTCAAAGACCAAATGTTTTTTTGTACGCGGATGATTGAATCCCAACAACCCTGCATGTAGTGCTTGCCGCGGAAAATTACGCAAAAAATCAGGAGCATTTTTGGGCGCTTTACCATATACATCATCCCCTATCAGTGCATGATGTTTGTTGGACATATGGACACGAATTTGATGGGTACGCCCTGTTTCCAAAACGCATTGAATATGGCTGGCAATGCCACCACCAAACACATCCAACCGATGATAATGAGTCACAGCACTTTTTCCACCACGTGACACCAAAGCCATTTTTTGCCGATTAGTAGTGGAACGCCCAATATTCCCTTCAATTTTGCCATTTTCATCCTCTACTCGTCCCCAAACAAAAGCATCATAGACACGTTCAATTGAATGGATGCTAAATTGTTCTGACAATCCTTGATGGGCCAAATCGTTTTTAGCAACTACTAATAAACCGCTTGTATCTTTGTCAATTCTGTGCACAATCCCCGGACGTTTAACGCCACCGATACCAGACAAAGACTTACCACAATGAAACAATAATGCATTCACCAATGTACCTGACCAATTTCCTGCACCAGGATGAACAACCATTCCTGCGGGTTTATTTACAACCAGCAAATCATCATCTTCATAGACTATATCCAATGCAATATTTTCTGGTTCTGGAATCGCAGGTTCTGCTTCTGGTTGATGGACAATAAATACTTGCCCTTCTTGAACTTTATAATCTGGTTTATTGATAACAATCTGCGTCTTTTTTTCTAATACTTCACCAGATTCAATCAGGCGAATATACTGATTTCTGGACAAGTCTTTCAAAGTATCCGATAAAAACTTATCCAAACGCATTTTTGCTTGATCATTTAACACCGCAGGGCTTTCCAAATCGCCCGTTGGTTCAACATCAAAATCTAATTCTAAATCTTCCATGGTTCAAAAGTATAACAAAGATTCCACTAATGTGCAACTTTTTATTGACAGATAACCGATAAGCGGGTACTATAAAGCATGGATAGTATGTGTATCTTGTGTTAAAGGGGTTAGTTTGGCACAAAAGGGATGGATAAAAACTTTACAATTTATCTGCTTGGCAGTATTGGCTGCTGGGATTACGTTGTGTTGCCTAAATTTTCACACGCCATGCCATAAAAAAGATTTCCATTCATATGCCGCATATACTCAGGCGCAAGAACAGTACATTACTTCAACCACACAATCTTTAAAAGACCTTTTGGAACCATTAGTTGGATATGGGAAAGTTAAAGTTGCAGTTCAAGCCACTTTTAACATAAAAAAACAACACTCAACTCAGCACAAAATTATTCCAGATTCCGCTGTTATAAAACAGCAAACAGTTATTGTTCCAGATATAAACAAAGATCTTCAATCCCAACCATATCAAACACAAGTCGATTATACTTATTCATCCAAAGATATACAAACCACTAATACTTTCGGTGTTGTTGAAAAGCAACACATAAGTGTGGTTATTGACGGAAATACTCGGGCCGGCGATAAAGGAATTTATCAAGCTCGCACGAATCAAGAAATGGCTTACTATACCGACCTAATCAAAAGTGCTGTCGGATTTAATGCACTTCGTGGTGATACATTGGAAGTGTTGAATATTCCATTTTCTTCAACCAAAACAACACCTCCAGTTTCTTGGATAGATTTAATAAAATTCTGTGCTATTTTTGCATTCCTTTATTTGATATTTATTTCTGTCTTTATGTTGATTCGTTCCGAAAAAAATGAGCACAATAAAGAATTGTATTCTTCTGATTTAAGTAATTTACAACTGATTCAGAACACATTAGAAACAAACATTCATATTCCCGTTTCTGTCATCAAAAATTGGATCTATATGCCCGAACAAAAAAATAACGATTGGACTGGCACACAAAAGGTCAGCATTTTGTTATTGGCTGTGGGAGATAAATCTGTTCGTCGTATTTTAACACATCTAAATGATGATGAAGTGAAACAAATTACTAAAACCATGGCCTCTTTAGGTGTTGTAACCGCCAAGCAAGCCGAACGTGTTTTTGCCGAATTTTACCAAGCCATGCAGGGCAATACTAATTTGGTTGGCAACCAAGCCCGTGTTCATCAAATACTAACAGACTCTATGGCTCAAAACATACCCCCACATACCAATCCAGAGTTATGGAAAAAACTAACACCGATGGATCCGCGTGTGCTAGCAGAGTATCTGCAAGCTTTGCCACCCGAAATTTCCGCCTTTGTGCTGTATTATCAAGATGCTTCTAAAGCTGCACAAATTATTCCATTTTTCCAAAAGTTTTATGCAACTCAGGTACTGACTCATTTAGCACATATTGGGCATGTTTCTTTGGCATCTCATTATAAACTAGAAAAACAAGCCGAAGAAGCTGTTAAAAATATTTTGGACCGAGCTCAAATTCAAGCCGGAGATAAGAAAGTTTCCGAAATCTTAAAACACATGGAAAAAACCACAGAATCAGATTTAATCTCCGCCCTTTATCAACAATCGCCAGATTGGGCAGACAAAATTTCATTCCATTTAATCCGCTTTAATGACATCTCAAAATGGCCAGATGAAGCGGTTCGCACTTTGTTGCGTCATGTTAGCAAAAAAACTGCCATAACAGCATTGACTGGCGCAGATGCAAATATGATGGACACAATTGCCAGAAATATTCCACCTCAGGTTTGGGCCGAAATTCAACCCCAAATCCAAGACAAAAACACAGCATCTAACACACAAATTCAACAGGCCCAAGATGCTGTCGTATCGGTTGCTAGGACATTATGGGCACAAAAGAAAATTCATCTATAACGAGGAAATATGCCCTTTATTGTTCAAAAAACTGATACTCAAAAAAATGTCGTGCCACAGTATATTGTTCTAACGGGTCCTATTTCCCAAGACAAAACCACCCAAATCATAGAACAATATTTACGTGCTCATGCACAAAAAGGCAGCCGCATCTTGTTATTTGACGCATCATTGGGCTTAGGAGAAATCATGGCACAATACCCGTCTTTATCCTTTGTTTCACCGGATGCTGTTTTACAAAAAGCACAGGCCTTAAGCACTTTAATTGTCCATTCTAACAATTTAGACATTATTTCTGGATCATCAAAAACAACCGATTTGGGACAATGTAATGAATATCAACTGTTGGACATGTTACAAGATCTAAAACTATTGGGGACAAATTATCAACAAATTGTCATTTATGCTCCCGCAACACTCCCAACCGTCCAAAAATTCTTTTGCAACCAGTTGGACAGTATCTGCATTACCCTTCCTGATGAACAACATCTAGCAATCGCATCTAAATTGATATCTGATTACCCCAAGATGCAGTGTTATATAGCATCTGATTCAACAAATATTTTACCACAGACCATTATTCAACTTGGACTTATGATTCCCCAAGCAAAAATTTTAACAAAATTACCAGAATAAATGCACTCTTTTCTTGACTTTTTCATCAAAAACACTTATGTTTAACATAATATGTTTTACTGATAAGGATAATGCGTTATGAAAATAAAAAACATTTTTGGATCTGCTAACGATCGCTATTTGAAACAATTCAACAAAACAATCAAAAAAATCAACGAATTAGAAAGTTCTTTTGAGCCACTTTCCGACACAGAATTGGCGGCCAAAACAACTGAATTTAAGGAACGGATCAAAAAGGGTGAAGATCTGTGGTCTCTTTTACCAGAAGCTTTTGCTGTTGTTCGCGAAGCATCCAAACGTTCTTTGGGTATGCGTCCATTTGATGTGCAACTGTTGGGTGGTATCGTCTTATTCGATAATAAAATTGCCGAAATGAAAACAGGTGAAGGTAAAACATTGGTCGCAACTTTACCTGTATATTTAAATGCCTTGACAGGCAAAGGTGTCCATGTTGTAACCGTCAATGATTATTTGGCCAAACGCGACAGCGAATGGATGGGAAAATTATATACTTTCTTGGGTTTGACAGTCGGTTGTGTTGTCGCCGATTCCTCTGCAGAAGAAAGACGCCAAGCCTATCAATGTGATGTAACCTATGCCACAAACAACCAATTAGGCTTTGACTATTTACGCGATAATATGTGGTTAAATTTAAAAGATCTTGTTCAACGCCCATTCTATTATGCTATTGTGGATGAAGTGGACTCTATTTTGATTGACGAAGCCAGAACACCTTTGATTATTTCTGGTCAAGCCGAGGATTCTTCTGACCGCTATGTTGCAGTTGATGCCATTATGAAAAACATTCAACCAGAACACTATGAAAAAGATGAAAAGCACAGAAACGTCACTTTGACAGACGCTGGTATGCAGTTTGTTGAAGATGCTTTACATGATGCCGGTTTAATGACAGGCGGACTATATGATGCAGACAATATTGCTTTTGTGCATCACGTAGAACAAGCATTAAGAGCACACACCTTATTTACAAAAGATGTTGACTATATGGTAAAAGATGATCAAGTAATGATTGTTGATCCTTTTACTGGGCGTGTTATGAATGGTCACCGTTATTCAAACGGATTGCACCAAGCTATTGAAGCAAAAGAACACGTTAAAATTCAACCAGAAAACCAAACTTTGGCTTCCATTACTTATCAAAACTATTTCCGTATGTATCCCCACTTAGCTGGTATGACTGGAACAGCCATGACAGAAGCACCTGAATTTGACGAAATTTATAAATTACAGGTTATTGAAATTCCAACGAATAAACCTTGTGCACGTAAAGATGAACAAGACGTTATTTATCGCACAGCGGAAGAAAAATATGATGCTATTATTGAAGAGATCAAAGCTGCGCATGAACGCAAGCAACCAATCTTAGTGGGAACAACCAGCATTGAAAAATCTGAGGTTTTAGCTAATTTGTTAAAGGAAAGAACCAATATTCCTTTCAACGTGTTGAATGCACGTCACCATGAACAAGAAGCGCAAATTATCGCTCAAGCTGGTGTCCCTGGTGCAGTTACAATTGCAACAAATATGGCAGGACGCGGAACAGATATTAAATTGGGTGGTAACTTTGATATGCGGTTTGCCGCTGAAAAAGCTGCCAATCCAGAAGCAGATGAAAAAGAACTTGCCAATAAAATCCAAGCAGAAATTGATGCTGCAAAAGAAATTGCCTTACAAGCCGGCGGATTATATGTTTTGGGTTCTGAACGCCATGAAAGCCGTCGTATTGACAATCAATTACGCGGTCGATCTGGCCGTCAAGGAGACCCTGGTTTATCAAAATTCTATGTCAGTTTGGAAGACGATTTAATGCGTATTTTTGGATCAGAACGCATTGGTAACATCTTGAAAACTATGGGATTGAAAAAAGGACAATCTATTGTTCATCCATGGATCAGCAAAGCAATTGCTAAAGCCCAACAAAAGGTTGAAGCATATCACTTTGATGTACGTAAAGATGTATTGAAATATGACAACGTTATGAATGATCAGCGTAAGGTCATTTATGAACAACGTCGCGAATTGATGGAAATGCCAGATGTATCTGATGTATTAAAAGATATGCGTCGCGATTGTGCAGAACGTTTGATTTATTCGTTGGCGCCTCAACGCACTACCCCGGAAGATTGGAATGCCGAAGAATTACGTCAAGAAACAATTAAAACTTTCAATTTGGATTTGCCATTCTCTGCATGGGTAAAGGAAAATGCCATTTCTCCTGAAACGATGATTGAACGTTTAATTAAAGCCAGTGATGAGGCGTGGAACGAAAAAACCAAAATTTTACCACCAGAAATGCGTCAAGAAATGGAACGTAGCTTACTCATTCAAACGATAGATTCGTTGTGGAAAGAACATTTGCAGAGTCTGGATTTCATGCGCACCTCCATCGGATTACGTGCCTATGGCCAACGCAATCCTTTGAACGAATACAAGCAAGAAGCATTTACTTTGTTCCAAAATTTGTTGGCTCGGGTACGTGATAAGGTTACACAGGTATTATCCATGACGGAACTGAATATTCAAATGCCGACAACAAAGGCACCAGAAATGACAGAAACGCAACCAGAAGCGGAAAAGATATCTGAATTGCCCGAAACAGCAGAACAATTCGTTTCTCCAGAAAATGCTTTGTCTGACAAGCCAATTCCAAGAAACGCTCCGTGTCCATGTGGGTCTGGAAAGAAGTATAAGCATTGCCATGGGAAATTAGCTTAATTGTTTTTGTGCAAAGTCCCAATTCAATAAATTTTCAGTAACCGCTTTTAAATAATCGGCACGTTTGTTTTGGTAATCCAAATAATACGCATGTTCCCACACATCCACAACCAACAATGGTTTATGATCTGGATGAACAAGCAACGTGTCTGCATTTGATGTTGATACAACCTGTAATCGTTTATCATAGTATGTCACCCATACCCAACCAGATCCAAATTGGGCCAATCCTTTGTTTTGTATTTCTTGAACCAATTTTTCCTTAGATCCAAAATCTCGTCGAATTAAACTCAACATAGATTCAGATGGTTTCGTTTTTTCTTTTTTTGACGTCAATGAATTCCAAAAAAATTCGTGATTAGCTACTTGTGCGGCTTGATTAAACACCTTTGACCAAACAGTATCTGAAGCAGATTCAAAAATGATTTTATCCAGCGGACTTTTTTCAAACGGGCTTTGAACAATCAGTTCATTTGTTTTTTGAACATATCCTACATAGTGTTTATTATAATGGTAACTCATAGTTTGTTCAGAAACAAACGGGGTCAATGCATTTAATTCATACGGTAAATTTTTAACTTCAATCATTTTTCCTCCTTTTTGGGATATATATGGCTTGTGCTATCATCAAAGGCAAGACTTGATTTTTACAAAAGTTTTTGCTATAATGGGCTCATGTCGCGACCATGGCGGAATTGGTAGACGCTCAAGCTTGAGGTGCTTGTGGGCTTTGCTCGTGGAAGTTCGAGTCTTCTTGGTCGCACCATTGATATAAAAGTTTTGATTAACTATTTTACTTTTATATAACAACAGCTAGAGGGAGGATATATTATGGCAGATAATAAACAACCCACACTCCAAGAATTAGCTCAACAAGCCGAAGAAGCAATGGCTGATTTGGCACGTACTTTTCCGGCAATGGCCATTGGTGATGTGCAAAAAATGAAAGCCGCCTTAGGTGAAGCACTTGGAACTTTTGACAAGGAGCGCACCGATATTATTAAAACAAAATTGTATCCCAAAGCACACGACTTAAAGGGACAAGGTACAACTTTTGGATATCCTTTGATTACGGATGTGGGCGCACATTTGTGCGAATTTATCACAAAGAAAAAATCCTATACGCCAGATGATTTGCAAAAAATCAAAGCAGACATTTTAACGATGGAAACAATTTTGTGGAAAAAGTTAAAAGGCGATGGTGGCAAAAAAGGTGCCGAAATCTTGGAACAATTAAGGAAATCGTAATGACTTTACGCCATATCTTGGTTGTGGATGATGACAAACGTTTGCGCCAACTGATACATAAGTATTTAGTGCAAAACGGTTTTACTGTATCCGAAGCAGAATGTCCCAGCCAAGCGACCGATTTGTTACAGTTTTTTCGATTTGATACCATCATTATGGATGTAATGATGCCAGAGCAAGATGGTATTTCCTATACTGCTGATTTACGGGCAAAAAAAATCACAACTCCTATTTTAATTTTAACAGCCAAAGGGGATACACAAAGCCGTATTACAGGATTGGAATCTGGTGCAGACGATTACTTGCCTAAACCTTTCGAGCCCAAAGAATTATTGTTGCGAATCAACAACCTGATTAAACGCCAAAGTTCGGAAACAAAAAATCAAGTTATCTTTGGTCCATATACATACATTGTTGATACAAAACAATTAAAAAAACAAGATACGATCATTCCTTTGACAAATGTTGAGCAAGACCTTTTAGATTGTTTAATCAAACAACCTAACACTGCTTTGTCCAGAGAAGAATTGGCCAAAATGACACATCAAGACAATGAACGCACAATTGATGTGCAAATCACTCGGCTTCGCAAAAAGATTGAACCAGATGCGAAAACACCTGTTTTGATTCAAACTGTGCGTGGGAAAGGGTATAAAATTATCGCATGAAAAAAATTACATCTTCCTTTTGGTTTCGTAACCTCAAACACAAAGTTTTACCCACCCATTTATTGGGACGCTTTGTGGCCATTATTGTATTACCTTTAATTTTATTAGAATTGGCAATTGGCGGGTTCTTTTATACACGCCACTGGGATACATTAAGCCGCCGCTTGGCTCAAGATATTTCTGGAGAAATTCAAACAATTGCCGAATGGGTCAATCAAACACAGATTTCAAATGATGAAATTCAAGGCCACTTAAAACGTGTTGGCAGTTATCTGTCCATGGAATTTAATTGGCGACCAGACTATACTATGCCTCAACAGGGAAAAAACAAAGCCAATAAAATTTTAAAACCATTAAAAACTCAATTATCCGAGATTAAATTTCCATTTCAGATTAATGAAGGAAATGATGATGAACAAAAATTATCTGTTCAAACAAATCATGGCGTGTTAGAAGTTGTTATTCCTCGCAAAAGATTCTTCAGTTCAACTGTGTGGGTCTTTTTAGGATTAATGTTTGCTTCAACTTTCCTATGTTTTGGAATTGCATTTTTGTTTATGAAAAATCAAATCAGGTCTATGGTTCGGTTGGCCAAAGCTTCTGAAATGTTCGGTTTGGGCCAGATGGATTACCCATTTAAACCAGAAGGTGCTTCGGAAGTTCGACAAGCTGGCACATCCTTTTTACAAATGCGATCCAGAATTCAACGTTATTTAAAGGAACGTACCAGTATGTTAGCAGGTGTTTCACACGATTTGCGCACACCACTGACCAGATTAAAATTACAACTGGAAATGTTGCCCAATACTGAAACAGTGCAAGATATGCGCCAAGATGTCAATGATATGGAACAAATGTTAAATGGCTATTTAACTTTTGCCCGTGGAGAAGGACGTGAAGAAGCATCCTTTATTGAAATGCGCCCCTTCTTAACCAATTTAGTTGATAAATTCAAAAAGACTGGTCAAGATATTGATTTAGATATTAAACGAGATGTATGTGTCTATGGCCGGCCAACCGATTTATCTCGTGCCTTTGGAAATATTGTTAATAATGCTACACGTTATGGAACAAAAACAATTGTTCGTTTGCAAAAAAACAATGGAATGGTTTATGTATTTGTCGATGATAACGGCCCAGGTATTCCAAGCCACAAACGAATTGATGTATTCAAACCCTTTTACCGTTTAGATCCTTCGCGCAACAGTCAAACAGGCGGTGTTGGATTGGGATTAACAATCGCACGTGATACTATTTTATCCCATGGTGGAGATATCCGTTTGGAATCTAGCCCAATGAAAGGATTGCGCGTTATCATATCCTTGCCCATTGGCGTTCACGAAAATAATTAAAAAATATACTAGTAAAAAAAATAAATCCCCGATGAAGAACATCGGGGATTTCTTGCTTGGCGAAATTATTAATCGCCACTACCTTCCATTGTATTAACAGTACCGAATGTAGCAGCGGCATCAGATTGATCGCCAACACCAGTTGCATAGTCAACAACTTTACCAGCAACAGCAACGATGGCCAAACCGGCTGCCAAAGCACCCAATGCTGCCCATTTGACTTTACCCAAAATAGCAGCAACTGCTAACACAACCAAGCCGAATCCACCAAAGATTAAAACCATGGTACGAACGCTTGTAAATACTTTCATAAAACGTTGAGATGCGAGTTGGAAGAAACCTTCCCCATCACCACCATCATCATCAGCAAAAGCCAACTTAGCTGTGCAAACGACAGCCAACACTAACAAACTTTTCAATAATTTAGTCATTTAATCATCCTTTCTTTATAAGTTTTCGTTGTACGTACATTGGGAAAACCAATTCCCGCTTTTGGTTTTACTCTTATTTTATGCTTTTGTAAAGTATTTTTTCAACAAAACATGCAAAATTGTTAAAAAATGGCATATCTTTAACCAATTATTAACTTTTAACAGCGTATGATAAGCGTGGGTCGGAAAATTTTGATGGGAAGGTTCTATATGAGTTTCTTTCATTTGTTAAAGAAAACTTCTTTTTTAGCCATTTTAACAATGGCTTGTATTTTTCCAGTTTTTGCGCAACAAGTTAGTCCTGTCAACACACAAGTTTTAGTACTAAATCCCGCAGAAAATGATGATTTTTTGTTACCCTATTACTTGGAATCATATCCCACACCTCAACCACCGCAAGAAATTGAAGCACCAAGTGATATTGATATTTTGACGGCCATTTTTGGTCCAGAATCGGCATCCTCTGTTCCAAATGAAGAAAATGCAAAAAATAACACACAAGAATTGGCTCAAGCAGATGAGGGCCCTGTGCCTGAAAAGCGTATTTTCTATCCGAAACATAAACAAGATCAATCTGAGGATGAACAACCTACCGATCAAAAGCTAGAAGAGGAGAAGCCCATATTAACACCATTGCCTCCTTTGGCTGAAGCCCCAGAACCTCCCATTCCCCAGTAAAATTTTTAATAATAATTAAAATAATAAGTAATTAAAATTAAATTTTTTTTAAAATAAATTAAAATTATTTAATAAATTTTTATCAAATAAATAAAAATTAATTATTTTTTAATATGAATTTAATCCAATAGAGTGTCTCTTATATCTTTAATTTTAGCTCTATAAGCTTCTTTTTGTCTCAATAATTGTTCAATATCAATAGCATCTTCTTGATTATTTTCTTCAACAACGGGTGCAATAGGTTCTTTAGGTTTTGGGTTATTCATATTTTCAGTTTCTTGCCTTAATTGATCTTCATATTTTTTCAAATATAATTCATCTTCATTTTCTTGAATAGCACCTAAATTATCAAAATTCTTTCCAAAGTTATTTTCTTCTTCTTTATATTTTCCAGCCCTTACTAACTTACTGTATTCATAAGCCCTATGTCTTATACTTTGTTCTATTTTTTGCTTTGTTAATTTTTCTATTTCATCTTTAGGTGTATCTTTTTTTAAAGAAGTAATACCTTTATGTTCTTTATTGATATTATTTGAATAATTTTGCATTTTTTTCATTTTGTTTCTTTTTAATTCCCATTCCTTTGTTCCTATATTTGCTCCTAATGGTCCCATTACTACAGGATTTCTAGTTAATTCTTTATAATCTTTTAATGTATACGGATGAAATTCCATATATTGATAATCATTTACTTTTTTTACTTTTTTGTTCATATTTGGACTTTTTAAATTGCTGCTATTTTTATTCATATTATTATATTGATTATTCATTTGATTATTATACATTTGGGGTGGGTAATTCATCATTTGCATATTGTTGTTTCCATACATCATATTATTCATTCCCATATTATAGTTATTCATTGGGGGATTATTATAATTTCCTTCTCCTCCTTGATATCCAACATCATTTGATTTACTTATATCACTTACTTTTTTAGCTGATTTTGCTTTTTGTCTGTTGTTAATATTCATATTATTGTTATCTAATATCATTTTGGCGTTTCTTACTATAGGATTATTGTTATTGATATTATTTTTATTTTTTGAATTTTCATAATTGTTTGAGTTTTGTTTCATACCCATCATATTATTCATATTATTATTAAATTGTTGGTAATTATTATTATATGGCATTTGATTATTGTATTGATTTTTGTGTGGCATCATCTGCATTTGATTAGGATACATTTGACCACCATAATTAACATTTGGTGAATTAAAATTTGAAATTGGCTGAACAGCATTAGTATTTGATATTTCTTTTATTCCTCCTTTTCCCATTGTTTGTATTTGACCATTAAATTTTTTTGAAAAATTATTTCCTTTCATTTATTTAAGTTATTTATTTTATATTTTATTTTTCTTTTAATTAATATTTTATTAATTTTAATATTTATTAACAAGTTTTAGTTAAATATTATTATAATATCATGGGGATTGGGG